>APFE031066621.1:87533-155385 GCA_000404065.3 Pinus taeda
TCCCTTCCCTTCTCTAAGTCCCTTGTTTTTATTTCCAAATTCCCTAATTCCCTAATGTTTTCCCTTTCCTAATATTCCCTTGTGCATTTGTGTCCCCTTGGTCACAACATTTTTAGAGCAAAAAACAGTTTACAGTCAATTGTACACACAGTTTATACATCAACATATATATTCCAGCTATCTTGTTTTCAAAGACATGTCAGAGACCGAGTCAGTCTATGAGCAGGAGTATGATAGTGATTCTACACAGGAGGTAAATGTCCCAAATGTGCCACGGAGGTATCACAAAGGTGGCAAAAGTGGTCAGCATGTCAGGGAGGATCCTACTTCTTTGGCTCAATTGCAAGCTTGCCCACTTGCAATGGATTATTTTCGGTGTCAATCATGTTTCCAATACTATGGGATGATCTCACAAACTCAGCATCATCAGGAACTAGTCCGTTTATTTGTTCTACATTTACATGATGGTCATGTAAACCTTGCCGGAGTGAATTTCACCTTGTCACCTGAGACTATTGCTCAGGCCACCGGGATACCAAATTTAGGGGAGGAATGGAGTAAACGCCAGCTGTTAGACAGATTCTACTATGAGCCATATATCAAACCTGGGTATATGAGACACTTGAGCACAGTTTTTCCTTTCAGATTCCTAAGGGATGAGTTTGCACCATTGATGAAACTCATCATTCGATATTTCAATTGCGAGGGTAGATTCTCGCGTCCCTATGCGTACCATCTCCGTTTGTTGACGCATTTCACGAGGGTACGTAGATGAACATTTCGTTCTTCATGTGTTGCAACATAGAGAGGATGGTGCCTTTAGTACAAAGGAAGAGCCCAACACATCGGCATAAGAGCATATATCATTACGCATTGATCAAAATCATAGTGATGCATCAGTTAGCACAGCAGGGCATTACTTGGGAGGATTTCATCTCCCGTGATTACTTTTCAGTGCTACAGCCACCTCCCAAGATAGTTCATGATGAGGGAGCACCTTCACACCAGCCAGACATTCCTGAGACTGAGCATATAAGTGCTCCTCCATATGTGACATACCAACGAGGCCACAGGGCCTTATTTGCATCTACACTACGAGTATTATCTCCACCCGAGGTGGAAGGGGTCTCGATGAGTTCATCAGCACAGCGAGTATTATCTCCACATCATGTGGAAGGGGTCTCGCCTTCTTCTTCAGCACAGGTACAGATCCAGGATAGGGGCAAGAGGCCCATGTTTGATGAGGGTCCTTCAGGAGGTCAGGACACGGATATCATTGATCTTGATGCAAGCTCTCCTAGCTCGGAGCTAAAAGAGATCATCCGAGAGAAAAGGGCTGAGAATGACTCGCTGCAAAAGAAATTGCAAATGGCTAAGTGGGTGATCAACTACTTGGAGCAGCGCAACAAACAGCTGGAAGATGAACATACACTTTATGAGCTGCGGCAAATCCGGGAAGACCGAGAATTGGCCCGAAAGAGACCCAGTGATTTGACACCGATTGATCGAGAGTCTATGCTCATCCGAGTGAACACTCATTTGGAGAAATTGTTGGCGAAGGAAAACAAAGACAAGGACATGCTTCGTCATATGAAAACTCACTATTGGGCTCGTATGCATGTTTGCAAAGCAAAAATGAAGATCCTAAAGAGGCGATTGAGCAAAGCACTAAAACGGCGGTAAACGCCTGATTCACTCGAAATTTTGGCCGAGGCTTCATTGGCGGGGCACAATACATGATAGAGGGTCTTCACTCTGAATTTGAGCAAATTCAAAGAAATTTTTGTCATTTTTAAAGTTTTGTCCTAAAAACAGGTTTTTTGGCTCAACGCGTAGCGTGTAGACGGGCGCACTTAAGATTGGGACAATTGCTAGAGGAAAACTCTACATTTTTGGGTTTGTCATGATGAATTATACATGCTCAGCTATTTCCAAAGTATTTCATTAAGTTCTGGGTGACCAAAAGGCTCAAAAACACCATGAAAATCACCTTTCTGCCACCTTTTGCAATAGTAGGAAGTACTTCCGGGAGAATGACATTTTGAGGGGGCAAATGAGCTCCAAATTGAAAAATTCCACTTGGGCTGAATAGCAGACATGCATGGCTTTCCAACACGCCAACTTTAGCTCAATTTGGATGCCTGGATGTTTCCCAAAATCAGGTTGAAAGGCGTGCGGCACATAGGGCTCAGGCGCGGGGCGCACAGGGTTTTTTGGCAAAATTTTCATCTTGAGCTCAAGCAATGCAGCCAATTTGACCAGTTTTGACTTGTGATGTGATTTTTCACTCCTCTTGATGTAATTAATGAAACATTATGTTACTTTGACACTTATTTAATTATTCTAGAAGATTCATTCACTAAAAGGTGAAAATTTAATGAATGAATTGGTTTCCTACCTTATAGAGGCAAGTTGTTTTGACTGCCTAGATTATAGTGCTTTGTTTAGAATTGGTTGAAACAGCTCCTAGGATGATGAGCTCGACCCCTAGAGGCAAGGGAATGGGTTGGCTTTCCTATATTATGTATTTTCTAAGTCATTTTCAGGGTTGGACACTTGGGATTGCTTTGGCATACTATTGTACATATTTTCTCTGCATTTTTGGCTAAGGAAAGACCAGGGTTTTGTAGCACTATTTGGGATTCATGTGGCTTTATGTGTTGATGGTGTGCTTCTTTCGGTATTTGTAAGTTTTTTATGTGTATCGCTTTCCTTCTCTTATCTTCTGCAATTGAACAAATGAAGTGTTAAGGTAGAATCCATAATTTGCTATGCTCTGCCTTTAAGTTTGTTTGATTTTCCATGTTTTCATCTGTTTATGGAGAATCCTTGAAAGTTTCTTGCTCTCCTTAACTTCTCACCAGTCATATCTAGCCATTCATTCTCTTTAAAGGCATCAAAACAATTGCCTATCTTGCCCCAAGTAGACCTCTGCAAAAAACTGTGCCTCATCCTCGCACCCAAAATTGCCTTTCCCTTGAATTCAACAAAACTTCAAAAAATCAATTTCAAACTCCTTATACTTCATACCTAGCATAAAATTAGTTATCAATTTAGTCATATCGACCCTCATTGATCACCTTTAGCCGAGATTGACTCGGAGAGAGCCCTCTCTTGTCCTCGTAGGGCTAGCTACGAGGTTGAGCGTGGTTTGATGTAGCCTTGAGTTTTACCTTATCTTAGCCTAAGGTAGATTTGAGCGCTAACATGAGTATTGCAAAGGATAAATTTTACTAAGTGACTTCTCTTGAACATGTTAGTGACACTAAATGAATTGGAAACATTGACCCAAAACCAAAGTGATCAATGGTGTGATAGACCATAGGTATGATAACCATGAAGCAGATAACCCAACCCAAATAGTCATAGAGATGAAGTGAAAGTGTCATGTTTAAGAGCTACTTGCTACCATAAAGTGATTTGTCCCTTTTCCCATTTTCCCCAGTCATTGCCGACCAATACCTCTTTATTTTTTAACAAGCTTCAGGAGGATAACATATGCTTGATGTATAATTCTACCCTTTGGGTGAATCCATAGCTATGTGATGTTCTAACGAGTCTAACTAAGGTGAAACTCAATCTTGTCATGATGGACAAGCTGGTCGCTATTTGATGCTTTAACAAGTTTAACAACAATGAGAACTCAGTCCTTTTCATGTTTAGAGAGTTTGAAAAGTGACAAAAAAGAACTCCACAAGTTATTTTTCGTAAATTTGTCTCTCAAGTCCGAAAAAGCGTAAAATAATACAAGAGAGAACTTATTGACCATGTTTGATCAACGTATTACTTTTTCGTAAGTAATCTATCTTAGTCCATAAAAGGGTTAAACATATGCTAAGTAGATGTCATTTCCAATGCATTTACGAGCTGAAAAGGACAAGCACCTGACAATCTTTTCATATTTTGAGTCTAAAAAGAGCTGAAAGAGGACTCTAGGGGGGTTCCTTTTTCAATGTTTAATAGAGCGCGAAAAAGGGATAAAAGTATGCTCTATGGTCAAAAGTACATTTTACGATCACATACGTCAAATTCACTATGTCAATTGTAAAACCTGCTCAAAGAACCACCAAATGGAATAAACATACCTGTTTCATTGGTAAGAATAGGTAAAAACTATAGTTTATTCATTTAATGAACATGAAATAACCATAAAACAAGAATTTACCAAGTAATTTTACCATTTGACATTTACCATTCAGTTTTGTACTCTGAACCAACTTTTTACCTCAAACTTCAGTAGTCGATTACGAGAGATTCTGCGGATCATTCTTCATGTTGTCAAGACCAGGTAGGAGATCTACCTCTTCTCTTTCATTTAACGTCATTCTTTTTCAATTTCAAGCAAAATTTTTAGGGTTTTGGGGTCCCTAGGGTAAATATATCACGCCTTAGGATCAATGCACCCTTATGCATCGAAAACTATGCTGCAAAGAAGTCAAACAGAAGGGAAACTACTTTGCATCACATTGTCTAAAGATTAGGGGTGTGTTGGGCACAATTTAGAAATTTTATTCATCATTTATACCCAAAATCTCTTCAGTTTTTTGCATGAAATGGATCCTAACTAAGCCTATGGTGTGATTTCAGACTTTTATCAGATTAGAATGCTGTCACATGGCATGAAAGAGGACATGAAGAACAGGATATGCTTGCCCTAAATTATCCTAGTACTATTGAGGCCCTCAGAGATTGTGGGTTACTCAAATATTTTAGGTTATCTAGGATGAGAAAACAGTTAGAACTATTGCAGTTCTTAGTTCATTCATGGGATCTAGCAGAACAGGTTTCTCACATAGGGGACAAAGTGCTCCCTATATTGTTCGATGATATTTATTTTCTCACAGGATTGTCGAGACGTGGTGCCCCCATTTGTCTTTTAGGTTCTGCCCGTGGGGGTGAATCAATGAGGGACTACATTCAAAAATTTTGTTAGCTAGGTACAAATCCTAGCAAAGATGGAAAGATAAACATCAGGAATGTTCATGATATGCCCTTGCGAACAATCCTGTTTACTATTGCAAAGTTGGTGGGTAGCGTGACACTTCATGTCACGAATAGATCATACATGCAGTATGCACTCGAGTGTCTCGGGGCAACTACGTTCAACTGGTGTGGGGAAGTACTCTCTTTGATGAAAGAGCAGCTGACTAAAGTAAAAAGTGGTAAGATGAAAAATTTCAGCTATGGATTGATCTTAATAGCTTTTACTTTGGAGAGAATTCCATTGATGCAACCTCAATTTGTGACACGGAGTTTAGCTGGTCCTAGAGATCCACAGATGCAGAGATGGGTAGAGTTGATGGCTAGACATGCTAGTCAGTCATCAATCTCATTTTCCACTGCATTCTTCAGTTGGCTCCATTGACAACATATTTTCATAGAGGAGAATCCAGATGCAGGGATGGATTTCCATAGAGATCCAGATTTGAGATTACTAGTGGGTGCTCAATGGGGTGTTATAGGTAAATTGTTTTTACCATGTATTTTTTATTTTTTGAGTTTTTACATGTTTTTGTGTTTCTTGATGTTTCCAAGACTAAACTAAAAATGTTCTCATCTATACAGATGTTGGCACTATTCTACCAATAGTTCATCAATAGGAGGCGGGTGAACCAGCGAGGAGAAATGTCGGAAGAGCAGTTCTCCAGGATTTAGATCTAATCGAGACACTAGCGGAGTTGCAACATCATATAGAGGGGTTAACCCTTGGTATACCGGATGTTTGGATCAAGGAGTTACCAATGAGACTACAGTGCCATTCTATTGGTGTACCTAGCCATTGGATGAGGTTATTGCGCATTATAGCTAAAGCAGTGACCTGTTATCACGAGCATCATTAGATCTATTTAGGATGATTTACTGTATGCATTTTGAGGTTTTGAGGTTAGATGACCAACATGCCTTGGACACAAATTTTTGTAAAAACTTTGAACATCTATCTATTTTACTTTTAGTGTTTTTGTATGGTTATGTGTAATCCTATTCAACTGTTGATGTGAATTTAAAATTTACTCTTTACATATGTCGTAAATGTTTGTTTAACACATAATGTGCTAAAGATTCAGTCAATGTGTTAAAGTTTATGTAAATGTCTTGATATTGAATATAATCAAAATGTATTTTCAAGAGACGAACTCTAAGGAATATACAATGAATAGTTGGATTTCGAATTGTATAACATTCGTAAGTTGTAGTACGACTTGTTTTCAATCTAGCCTAATGATGGTTCGGAAAATGCCAAGTGAAATGGAATCAGAGTGGAGTTCGATCAATGTGCTATACTCAGCGATATTGTTCATAGAATGACTGATACAAATCCCTTGAAAAATCACTAACTCGCCACATGGAGTGAATATGGACCACGCTGTAGAGGATACGTTCTGCATACTATGAGTAGCACCATCAGCATAACCAACAAATGGTTCCAAAGATTCTAACATCTACAACAAATGAAAGCATTTACTAACCACATAAAAACTCTAAAAGTCACACTGTGACACACACACACAATCAAAGCATATATACAATGTTTAACTATGCACAATCAAGCATAGTAACATTTAAGATACAACCCATTTCAGGGCTGCAACAATGGAATTCCATCATAATCAACCAAATCGTAAGCGCCTCTTACCAAAACACGCTTGAAAATGTAGGGGCCCATCCATAGTGGTTCAAATTTTCCTATTCCTAATTTATCGGGTTCTTGATCATAAAGCAAGACAAGGTCTCCTTCTGAGAATATGCGAGGCTTGACATTACGGTCATATTTCACCTTAATCCATTTCTTATGTGCTTCGTTGGTTAATGTGGCTTCACGACGTGTTTCATCTAGATGGATGAGTTCTAAGAAACGTGCTTCCTCATTAGAAGTGCCAGGTAACAAGTCAATTGCGAGTTTTAGTGATGAAATCTCACATTGTATTGGCAAGATTGCCTCAAGACCATACACCAATTGGAAAGGTGTGAATCCAGTTGTGTTTCTTACCGAGGTTCGGTAAGCCCACAAATTTGAGTACATGATCAAATGCCAGTTTCATTTGTGAACTCCCCTCATTCGTTGAAGCATTCGCTTAAGGATTTTGTTGATGGCTTCAACTTGTCTGTTAGCCTGTGGATAATAAGGAGTAGAATTATCATGTGAGAGTCCTAACTTGGTAGTTAATTCATTCATCATGTGATTGTGAAAATGTGAACCATGATCTGTAACTACAACTTGTGGTACACCAAAACTTGCAACCACATGGTTGAAGAAAAAAGTGCAATTGTCTCACCATTTTTTTTTAATGTAGGCATCACCTTGGCCCATTTCGTAAACTAGTCAACAATGACAATTATTACCCATGCCCCCTAGCCAGGTGAGGGTTACATGTCATGAAATCAATGCCCCATTTTGCAAATGGTCCAACAATGATGACAAGATGTAGTGGTGTAGGTGGTAATCGAGTTTTACGATAAAAAAATATGGCATGCATCACAACTTCTGACAGTAGTAATGAAATCGTTAAATATGGTAGGCCAGAAGTAACTAGCACAGAGAATTTTCTATGCAGTAGCATAACCAGATAAATGTCCACCACAAGCACTATTATGTAAATCATTTAGAACTTTCTCAGCTTCCTCATGTGTGAGGCACCTACAAAAAATCATATTGATACAGCGACGGTAAAGGGTATTGCCAATGATCAGATAATCTTTGGCTTGATATCGAATATGTTGTTGTTTCCAATGAGAGGTATCGGACCAAAAAGTTTGGATTTGGAGATAGATCATTATATATCCATACTAAGGGTTAGATGACGAGATCAAAAACAAAGACTCGTCCGGAATTGACGGTTCCGTTGTTGAGTCGATGGTGGTAGAGGAAAGGTCACAAAGAAGTTCAGAAAAAACTAGAGATTTCTTTGACTTGGATTTGATGAATTCCAAATCAAATTCCTGCAAACTAACAATATATTTTGAATATTTGCCCCCCAGCATTTGACGTGACAAGATGTATGTCATAGGTTTGCAATCCAAAATGGTAGTGGTCTTTCGGAGCAGGATATAATGACAAACTCTCTGTATAGCTTGAATGGAAGACAAAGCTAGCTTCTCAACATAAGAATACTTAATTTTCATATCATTGATATTACGACTCAAATAATAGATCGTATTTTCAATCCCATCTTCTTCTTGGACTAAAAACATAGCAATGGCTGTATCTATAGTGACGAGATATAGGAAATAGTCGTTTTGATAATTAGGGGAACACATTAATGACGTTTGGATCAGGGCATCTTTGAGAGCATCAAAGGAAGCTTGCACAACTTGGTCCTAATGGAAGGGAATTCCCTTTTCAAAAGACAAGTGAATCCTTTAGCCATTTCGGCATAGTTGGGAATGAATCTCCTTAGAAATTTATCCTTCCCTTGGAGTCTCTATAACTGAAGTAAATTAGAAGGTGGATACAGATCAAGAATTGCCTTAACCTTCAACGGGTCAAGTCGAATTCCTTGTTTGGACACTACGAAACCAGGAAAACAACCAGAACCAGCACAAAACACACATTTATGTGGATAAAGTTGAATTTTGTAGTGTCGACACCATAAAAAGATGGCTCTCAAATGTTGCGGGTGATCAGCCTATTTCTGTGAATGAGCAGGTAATTCATCTAGATAGGGTTGAATGATGTGTTTGATGTCGTGGAAGGAATAATTCATTTCCCTCTGAAAAGTTGCCCCAGTGTTCTTCAAAGCAAAAGTGAGTTTCCTATATGTGAATGTGCCCCGAGGACAAATAAAGGCAGTTATAGATTGGTCTTCTAGGAAAATATTGATCTGATTATAATCGGAAAAGCCATCCATAAATGAAAATATTTCACATCCGGAACATTCATCAATTATCTGGTCGATAAAGGGAGTGGGATAGTTTTCTTTTGGATAAGCATGATTAACATCCCTATAATAAATACACATTCGTATTGTTCCTTGTTTCTTCATGATAGGAACAATATAGGAAACCCAATCGGTAAGAGGAACGGGGTATATGAAACCAACATGCAAAATATTTTCAACTTCTGCTTTTATGGAAACAACCTTCTTCAGATGAACAGGATGAAGGCCCTTTCGTATTAGCTTGACATCAGGATACATTTTAATCTCATGTTCAACTATACTATAATAAATACCTAGCATTTCCTCATATGACCAAGCAAATATATCGTGGAATTCATGAAAAAGAGCATGGTAAGTTTCAAGTTCCGATGGAGAACAATATTTTCCAACATGGATGTTTTCTGCAATTCCAGGTTTGGTCGAAATATTGATAGAAATGGTTTCTTTGATATTCGATAAGTTTCGTTCGGAATTGACTGTGTTTGTAAATACATAATTTGAAAGAAATCAATAATTGAAGGGTGATTTAGTTCTTCTGGAATATCTTCTATGTGATTTGGAAGATGGGATCAATGATGATAATCTACCCATGGTTCTTCTTCTGGCATCATTGATTGGATGATTTATTCATCAGTAGAAAATGTACATGAAAAAGGATTAGAGGAAGTACCATATTCTAACGAAAGATAACCCATACAATTGGTGATGATGGATTTGGATATGCTACACAAGCCAAAAATATTGATTGCTATGCAAGCTCAACTGGGCTTAGGGGCATGGTTTCATTACACATATCAACTTCAGAATTATTGGAAATCTTCCATGAGTCAGATTAAGTGGAATATATCATGTTATAGGTCTCAACTTTTGCAACTTCCGTCATTTTTTATGGTGATGGTAGTGAAAATATTCCCATTAGGGAAGAATCTTTGAAGAGACCTACTCCAATGTTCTGAAGAGATAGCAAAGGTCCGTGAACTAACGGAACGCTTCCAGTTGTCTATGAACTAGAGGCAAAGAAGGCGAGTTGATCAATTACAGTGATTACGCCTTTATGAGGGAGAGCGATCATACGCAAGTATGTCGAAACCACAGCAGCCATAGCGTAAACCCACGGTCTTCCTAGTAAAATATTGTAGTCAAGGGGTTCATCAATGACCTCAACTTCAACAATTACAGTGTTTCCGCCTAGTTCTATCTACAGGTTACTTAAAATTCCACAAGGTGTATAAGTGTGACTGTCAAAATCTTTTAACGTTGTAGGTGATCGTGATAAAGACGTTGAGCCAAGTTTTTTCCAACAATTCATTGACATGATACAAGTATATGCACCTTCGTCAATAATGATTCGGTGAATGAGGTGATTCAAAGCATTTACTTGGATCAAGAATGCTAATTGTGTTGGTAATTGTGTCGTATAACTTGCATGGTTAGAAACTACGAGATTGGAATCCATTGGATCAATTCCACCAATTGCTGACAGTAAAGCATGCTTTTGGGAGGGACAATTTTGAAGCACCTCAAGCGTCAACATAGCAGAAGGTGACTGAGCCAAATCTTCCACTATGTTATAATTTTGCGTTGCTCAAGCTCAAGGGTTGAATGTAGATTTATGAAAAACTCCCTTAGGCGGTTTTATTGTTAACTCTGGTGCAATGGGTGGTGGAATGGAGTCAGACGAAGTCGAAGTTGAAGTATTGGGTTGATCTATAACCTAGTTATTCGACGACGATGGTGGATTATTGTAATATTTACTTCGTGCAGTCACCAAAACATCAGTCTTAGGCTTAGTGGTAGATAACATAAGCACTTGTGAAGTGGAATCATGAGCTGTAGCAACCAAATGAGTCTTTGGGTTTGGAAAAGGGTCTGTCAACACAGTGGATGTACTAGAAGTCTTAAGAAGTTTTGAGACTTCAAAGTGGTGAGGAAAATCTCACGTAAAGTGCTCCTCATTTCATATTGAACATGGGTAATGAGGTTTCCTAGCCATAGAAGAGGAATCAGATGATTTCTCTTGAGGGGGAGAATTTTGTTTCATTTCGGTTTTCCCCTTTTTCTTGCTTCCAGGTTGCTTTTCATTTTTACCTTTGTCATAAAACATGGCATTTATTTCGGAATCAAGTGCATTATCAGGTGTATTTTAGGTTTGATTTGAAATATAAAGTGTTTGAATAGATGGTTGACTTCTTGTTTGAGTGCTTGAAGAACATATCACACTGTCACTGGCATGAGAGTCCTTACTGGATGGAGGTGGTGGAACAATAAAAGTTGGTCTAGGTGCGTTTGGAATCTTATCATAGAGCATGCCAGACTGGGTGTAAATCAAGACTAAGTATTGGGAACGAGCAATTACTTGCTCTTCAGTAACAACTCCTCCCTTAGCCACATCCTCAGTGATAGATGACAACAAGGATTTAATAAACCATTGAGCTAAAAGTTGATCAGGAACAAAATTTTTGACCATTCGACGATGACGATGCCACTCACGAATATGATCAGAAATGTGAGTAGCAGTGGTCTGTTTAAAGTTGGTCAACAGTTCCATTCTAGTTTCATATTTGATGGGTAACTAGAAATGGGTTAAAAATGTAGTGGCTAAGGCTGTGAAGTTGTCAAATGAAGCTTGTGGTAATTCAATATACCACTTTGCAGTTGGACCAATGAGAGTTCACTGGAAAAGACGTACTCTTACTGAATCATCATTTAGGGAGTTGGATGAACACCATAAATGAAAATTCATAACGTGATTGGATTGAACTTCTCCATGGTTTCCATTGAACTTAGGAATATCATAAGGAAATTTGTGTGGAATCACCAACCACCAAGCTAAATAAAGAATGGGATCATTGGTAAGCCGATTTAAATCCGGTAATTCAAGTGTTGCGACAAAAGGCAACTATCATTTTAGGTCGGGTTGAGCTTAACCAGGGTAATATGGAATTTCCTGGGCAATAGGCCTTTGCATACCAGCATAAGGAATTTGTTGTTGGTAACCTTGATAGGGGTAAGTTTGTTGAGCATATCCAATATAAGGTTGTTGTTGGGAACTAGGATAAATTTGTTGTTGACTAAAACCAGCATAAGCGTGTTGACTAGAACCTGGGTAAGCTCGCTATTGACCAAACCCAGCATAGGCTTTTTGACCAAGTCCAGGATAAGTTTGGTATTGTTGGAATTGATGTTGTTGGTATTGTAGCTGCCATGGTTATTGATACAATGGTTTTTTCCCACCAGTATAAGTTTGACCAGGTTGTGGATAATTGGACTAGTATAAGTCTAAGTCATCCCAGTTAATGGTAAACTAGCCTGAGGTTGTTGGATTCTAGACACGAACGTTTTTTGTAAAATGGCCTGAGAAGACTGAGTCTATAGACCTAAAACTTGAGGGTAAGAGGTTGAAGGACCAACTTGCAAAGGTTGAGATACAATCAACTGAGCTTGCGGTTGTGGTAAAGTTGTAATGATAGGTGTAGTAGGTATGGATGAAACAAGTTGTATTGGTTGTGATGAATACACAAGCCTTGGTTGAATAGGCATTGTAGACTGCCATTGAAAAACAATCATTCCAGAATAAGTTGGACCTAAAGATGACAATATACTACCATATGGTGGCCCCCCATAGTATGGAGAATAAGCAGATTTGGCATATTGTTCTCCATATGGATGTAATCCAGTGTTAAGTGGATACATTGGACGGTAACTAGATGGACCAGCTTGATATTGACTTCATGGATCAAACTATTTAGTATCCGTCAATGAAGGACCAAGTAAAATTCATGTGGACGACATGGGTGAATACCATGGACTAAGAGAAACACTGGAGTGAGTTCTAAATAATGGTTGGTAACCCAGTGGGACAGACAAACCACCATACAGATGTGATTTAGGTGTTGTGGTAAACATCGAAGAAGTAGCAACAGTAGATGTTGTTGCAACTATAACAGATGATACAGTCTGGGATGTTGTTTCAACCATAGTCAAATGACCCAATAAATGTCGTAATGAATCTATGGGAGTTTGAAAGTAAATTGGATTAAGAGGAGTAGTATAAGTTAACCGAGGAAAATAAGGATAAAGATAAAACCCTGGTCCAAAACTAGTTGGAGTTCTGAGTGAAGTTTCTTCTTCAAATTCCTCTTCAATAGAAATCAAACTGGGCGGAAGGATTTCACCGTCAGGTCCACAATAAATTTCTGGTGTTTGAATCTATGGAAAAGGAGAAGTCTCAACAGTTACAGATGTTTGAGGATAAACCAATCGATCATCTTCTGATACGGGAACAAATTTGGGATCCAAGTGTTTTGGTAAAAGAACAAAGGGTTTAGAATGAATTTCTTGAACAACTTCTGGTTCAGAAGTAACTTCTTATTGAACTACGATAGGTTCGGGATCAACTTCCAGTTGAACAAATTAAAGTTTAGAAGTAATTTCTTATTGAACTATGATAGGTTTCGAATCAACTTCCAGTTTAACAAATTCAAGTTCATAAGTAATTTCTTGTTGAACAACTTTGGGTTGAGGATCAACTTCTTGTTGGACAAATTCAGTTACCATTTCACTAAGTCCACTTTCAGTTTCCTCAAGTAATTGTAAAGGTTCCACTTTAGTAGCAGATAAACCAGAAATATTAGGGGTAACTGGAATCGCAGTATGTACTGGTATAGATGACTCTGGTAAATCAGATGAAGAACAAGAAGTTTGTGATGTACTGGACTCAGTTAAAGGAGACCACTTTCACTGACTAGGTGTAGCTTCAGGTGATAAAGGCATTTTACTCGCTGTCCTATGTGAACGATGGGGTAAAGGTTGATTTTCTTCCACGATTGCTGATTGATTTTATTATAAAAAGAAATAAACAAAAAGAGGGTAATCTAGGAAAAATAATTACCAAGTAACTGTGAACTACAATATACCACCTCAGAGCAGCCAAGGACTTAGCATACGTGTAGGTAATCTCCCTTAATGCTGGTTTCGGTGTATCATAGTATACAAAGTAGCTGACTTAGTTACCTATGGATGGATAGAAACCTAATGTAGTCCTCCCAAATATACCCAAAAGTGTGTGGAGGCCCAATCCGTGTTAGCCTTGTCTAATGTGAAACCGCACAATGAGAGCATTCCCTTATACTTTTCGTACTATAACACCACCTGATATACCTGAAAGTACATGGACGAGCTACAATATACTTACGTATGTGGAATGAGGTATCACACTCAGAATGTATCGCAGACCGTTAGTGACAGATGCTATGTTTAACAACATTGGAACACGTCTCTAGCCTAGACCTCTAAATGTTATGCATTAAGTTACACTACTCCATTAGGTTAATTGAGATAAATTTTAGTTGATCTTCTTTAAAAATTTGTCTTTCAGGTTCACCGCTTAATGTTTCTAAAACTCCTAGAATGCAACTAAGATGGGAAACATTCTTTTCATTTGATTTAACAATAAAAACCGTAACTAAAAGGGATAAAGCAATTAGAATATTTAAACAAAGAGCATAGAGCACATCTATTGCAACTTTCCCTATACCATTCCTACAAACACACACAAACTTCTAAATTCATTATGCATGTTTTTCTTTTCATTCCTTTAATGTTTAGATGAACATAAAGAAACTAAATGAAAAAATGATCAATCAATGATTTTCACAAGAAATGAATAATTTACGATGGTCTCTTTTTCAGAAAAGTAAATACTAATCAATGTAAGCTAACTTTGGGATTGATTCAACAATGATAAAGAAAACATAAAGAAACATTGAACAAACAAATCCAAAGTGGGCATGGAAAAGAAATGCTAATATGGACTTAAGGGACAGAGAAACATTGACCATCCAGCAAACAAAATGTGAAACATTTTGGAAAAAATCAAGCAAAAAGATGGGTTTTTGTCTTGACAAGAACCAGCGCAGCCCTAAGTGGGAGACAGTGCGTTGCAGAGCATTGTCTCTAGGCTAAGGCTACTCTATAACACAATGTGTCAAGAACAACAGTACGCTGATTCCAGAGAGGACTATCAGCACACAAATAAGCACACATTTTGACCAAACAAGCTTCAAAATGACTGAATATAGCTAAATGAACTCAAGAAAAGTCTATTAGTGTTGCTAAGACAAGGGATAACTACTAGGAATGATGGTCATTCCCCAGTATGGTCGTCAATTTGTTACACGGAATTTATACCTACGGATAAGTATATCTTCCCTAAGTGCGTAGTTACACTTATAACAACTGAAGTAAATATGTTTAACCTTTAACTACAATAAACAGATAAGATAAAAGAACCTACTTGTGATCCTTCGCTTCCTTTGATCTCCTTTGAGTTGTTGCTATCGCTCCCGCTCAAATTGAATTCACCCAATTGCTACCTGCCAACATAAACAAAAGATGACAACAATCAACGCATATGATCTATTTACTGTAAACAAATGGAATCGATAACATTTGAACATACATTCATCATAGATATAGATAAAAGTATTGGAAAAGCAACAAGCAACTTTATTGATTTATAGAAGGAGAAGTTACACCCAATGTGGTTCAATCTCGTGTCACTCATCTAGCTTAGTCCAAGCCCTCATCACACCAATAGAAACATCAACCCAGTAGCATAACATTACTTTGACAATTATTTCAAGTCTCTAAACCAACAATATTTATCTATAGTATCCAAGCTCCTTGGCTCTATGATGGGAGGCCAATTTCTAGATGAATGCAAGTGGTTTTTTCATTATTATGGAATTGAATGGTTTTCCATAATTGGATGATTAGTTTCCATGTTCAAAGGGATGAGAGGATAGAGGATTAGATGATCCAAGACTATCCTAAGTCGAGCTCATCTTGATAGGATAAGAGTTGGGTTCCTTCTAGAAGTCTATAGAAAGGAGGAATATACATAGGATCCAATGAATATTTTGAGGATTCTTGCCTAGCGCAGGATTGACTGGGCTTAGGTGCTCTGCAACACAACCTTGAATGGGTTTACCTACTCTGTAGAGCACTTACCCCTTACCAGGGGTGTGCTGGTGACCCAAGGAAGCACTTCAGCAGGGTTTGAAGTCAGGAAACTCTCATGGATGAAATCACTCAATGAGGTGGCATGTATAGGGCATGTAGTGACTACATTAGGGTTTGATAGACCCTATTTACACCGATCTAATCGTTGAGAGCGATGTGCCCAAATAGACCTATAACAGATGTTTATGCTTGTGTTGATTCATATTGCTACTGGTATGATTTGTTAATGGTTTCACACACATTGATTTTTATGCTTGAATGAGAAAATATAGATTGGCATAAAAAGTCTAAATGAGCTTTAATATTGATTCACCGCGCCCCTCCCCCCCCTTAGTGTTAACATTTTTTCGAACAATTGGTATCAGATCTGGGTTCCTTTAGGAACAACTTATCTGCTTGAACTTAGATCAAAAGGAAACAATAGTTAATCAAACTTGGCTTACATAAACACGAGGTTCATTTTTAAATGGATTAGAGTATGTACTCTAGAAGATTAGAATGGAATACCATTTAATGGATTTGGATGTTGATGTATGGTGGTCCTTGTTGAATGGAGAAAAGAGTAAGAAAAATGGAGAATCCAAGGAAACCATCATGAAAGGATTGTCTAAGTCGGATGCTGACAAAATAAGACATTATGAGACATGAAAGGAATTTTTGGATAGATTGAAATGTCTACATGTAGAATAAAGCAACACAATTCAAGAGGAGGTCAAAGAACCTTGTTGCTCAAGAAATGGACCTAAATTTGTGAAGGCATCACAGAGGAGAGATGCTCAAAGGATTGAAGATCCTTGTTCCAATGATAAAGTTGTTTCTTATCACTCTCGAGAGGATGATGGAGACACATAAGAGAGGTCATACTACTCAAAAGATATGTCATTTCTCTGTAATAAAGGTAAAAAGATAGGTAATTTATCCTATAGATGTTCATGTGAAGTTTCTGAAGAGAGAGATATAAGTGCATCTAGTAGTGATGTAGACAAACCTACATTAGTAGCAATAGAAAATGAGGGACCTTCTGAAGATGAAGAGAGTATATCCCATGAAGAGAATAGGAGTACCTCTGGCAATCACGAAGATGGAATACTCCTCAAACCTATGGAAGATTCCATGGACATAAAGAGAAAATTAGATCTTTGTGGTATTTTAGCAAGCACTTATTGTAGAAAAGAAAAGGATCTAGATGAAAGGATCTATTTTAGAAAGAAGTTGATCTCAACTCTAAAAGATATAAAGGAGCTATCAAAAAAAATATCAAGCAAAAGGAGTAGTTGCACGGATATGAACTTGGGAATGAGAAGTTTAGCAAAACAATTGTCAACTTAAATGCTCAACAAGAAAAGCCGAGGAGAGTTGTTGAGGGACAAAGTCCCATAGGGTCTTGGGTCAATACCCTAGCAGATTGAGGGTTATCCACAAAGAAAAACGAATATTCCACACAACCATGATGCTAACATAAACAAAATACATGAAGACAAGTGCACCTGGGGGTCCTTCATTTAGGTAGATCCAGCCAGGGTCCAAACCCTCTTGGAGGTCCTCTCGATCCTTCAACCTACAAAACAACCAATTCAAGAAAGAACATCAGTGTATGGACCAAGAATCATAAAGAAACCAACTTCATAGCATATTGAAAGGTAGTTAGTTATACAATTGAAACAACCATTCATATGTAAATCATAACGTTGATATCATAAACATGAAGAAGATTTATATCAGGAACAAGAAAAGTGCTTCTTTTATTATAGATAACTAAATTACAGAAAGGAATGATTTCACCTCAGTATTCCTTTCACAGGCTCTAAGAGGAACCGTCCTCCAGATTCGTCCAATCTCAAGCCTTCAACAAGCTCCTTCCATAACTCACTCTAGGATATCTCAACTAATGGAAAGACATCATAACTCAAGGAAACAAGGGTTTCTTGTAATGGGGGAAGTGCTGGAAGCAAAAGGATCTTCAGACCCGGTAAAGGATAATCTCAGCAGAGTGATTTTTCTCTCTATTCTCTCCTCCTTAGGCCTTCCCATTGAAGCCTTTTTATACTTCTCCCAAAGTACTTTTTTAGTTGGGAATTCGTTGGGAATAGTTGGGCCACAAGCACTAATAGGTAATCAACAGGTAAAACCTGTGATCCCCGCCCAAAATTAAGGAGATTTGATTTTTTTAACTGTTTTAAGACGTATATGCGGGTTGGGTATACACAGACCCACGTACACACGCATTTAGCTTAGGGAAATGTCGCGTATAAGGAGTAAAACATTGTTTTTTAAGTATTTGGACCAGGTCTAGAAGGAGGGGTTGCTCTAGGTCATGAGTGAAGCATCACAAACATCAAGAGTGAGATTTGGAGCTATAACAAATGCCCCCTAATATATGAGGTCAGAAGGGGTACATAATGGCCGAAATCTATTAAGTAAGTACATGGAAAGAAAACCTATCAAAAATTGAGAAGGACTTCACCAGAGTTCAGCCTGCCAAGCCACAAAAGGAGATCAGAAAGAAACATTATCTGAGGCGGGCATACCCATGCTCAGAGAAAGTAAAGCATGTCTGCATATCAAGTACAAGTGGATCCACTAAGTATACAAGTATAAAAGACTAGAAAATACGTAATGGATCATTTGATCATGATTGAACAAGTACATTTCTGAATATCACATATAAGACTGTCAATGATGCTAAAGGATGAAGTGGATCACTGATATCAAAGACTGATCCCCAAAATTACCAAATGAACATGATGGAGTAAGATGGTACTACACTGCAAACTCAAGTTCCAGCATATAGAATGTCACCATGAATGACTGCAACATATAAGGTGGAGTGGTATCAACTAGCAGCAACATGAGCAACTGTCAAGTGAACCAATGAATGTTGATGCAAACTGAGGTCTTCACCGACCACTGTGGTACATTCCTACACCATGGGAATAAATTATCTGAAGTTGACCATGTGAGAAATAATTTGATTACCGGTCATTGATGTATACCATTAACAAACGCGGGACTACTCACTGATAATGATAATGAGCATCAAGGTACCCAATACAATCTAACAAGTGTGAATAGATAAGCTAGAGTCGAACACCTGTAAGAATCTATCAATCAGGAGATAATGATGGTTTCCCACTATCGATAGCAAAGGATTTGCACTAATGACTGCAAACCCCAAGGTATTGCCAAATGGACTCTAGATCTTTGCCACAAAGCGATGAGTCGTAGTCGATAGGGAAAGATCCACTAGAAGAAAGGCATTAAGGCATCCTTCATCAATCTAGCACGAGTGTAACCCGTAGGCCAATAATGTGGAAGGAATCAGACGAAAAAATATGTATTAACCCAGTCAAATCACGTTTCCGACGTACATAAGATGTGGCTATCACACGATAGAAACCCTATGAACCAACCAATAATGAAGGCTGACACAGAGGCGTGGTATCCACCAATAGGGTCAAATGGAAACCAAGGTACTACACAAATCCCAATGTGTGATAGTGTAAGTTGATGTTGAACACAATGGAAACCACTCAGTCAAAGACCATGATACTGATTGATGCTGAGCACAAGGTAACCTATCAATAATGAAAATAGGGCCAGGGTGCGGCTCTAGGCCTGTCATCAGAGCAAGATGTCGTCGTCAATAAGGACAAGACCCGCCAACAAGAAGTCAATGGAGACCTTCTCAAACCGACATGATTAAAGGACCAACATAGCTGATGTGATGATAGACAAGACACTGCCAACTAGGGATGGCTGACTGAAAAATGAGTCAAGAGACACCATAGAGGGGCTAACTCAGGCTAACTTCCCTTGAACAAAAGCACAACTCAATGTGACTATGTGGCAGCATATGATGACTCTGTATAAGTTCATCATGCAGGAGGCATGAACGAACCCTTCATATGATTGGAAGAGATAACCAATCGGGGGAGAACTGATTCAATAACAAGGTTAAGGTGTACCTAAGTCAAACTAAATCCCACCCAAATGGAGGAGACTTTGTTTTCAGTGCTTTGTTCAAGGGCGACACGACTGACTCTAGCTACCAACAATAAATGGAAATATTGTCCCATTCCTGCTCTTTTTCAGAATATATAATTTTTTTGTCTTTTTTTTTTACGCTGGAAAAAGAATAAAAGAATGCTATAATACAGTGGAAAGAATGAGTGTCGATGAAACATATGATCTAGTTCATGGGATTGGAACAATCCTATGCTCAATGCAGGGAAGTGAAAAATGGTCAAAGAAACTCAAAGGTGTGTTCCTTCCACAGGTCAAGGTGTGTCAAGTTGCAGATTTCAAGGGCATGCAAGTTTGATTTTGCAATCAACATGGTAAAAAGTTGGCTTAAACATGAGTCCAAGTGAAGCCGTCTCAAGGCCAAAAGGTGCAAATGGTCAAAATGCAATGCAATAGTACAACTCAACATAAAGGAGCCTCTAGGGTATAAGGCCAAAATGAAGTGAAGAAGTAAAGAGGAATGAGTCTTCATCACATAAGTCATGGCGGGACTACAAAGGACTCCTGAGCCTACTCATATCGAAGCAGCATGGGCAACAAATGTCAATGAGGTGCTAACTACGATTCCCATGAAAAGGATGGCTCTACCATCATGTCATGATTTAAATAGGCAAGTGAAGATGGTCTATGAAACATAACATGATGGGATCGACCCTGTGGCAAGTATATTGACAAATGGAGGCTAGTATGCATAATGCAACAGAAAAAATGGCTTCCCTAACCTATATGCTAGTGAGAAAACGAAACTTGCCATGACGGGTCAACAGTCATGGAACCGTCACAAAACTATCGAAAAATTGTCCAAAATGTCCTGAAAATCAAACCATTCTTGACATTCCAAGCTCCCAAGTTAAAAGTTACATGAGACAAAACAAAATCAATTTTTGAAAAAAATTGACATTTTCAAAGCTTATAAAATAGTTTTTCGACTTACCATTATCACTATTTGATTTGAGAGCAAAGGAGTGAAGCAAAAGGAGAAAGCATTTCCATTCACCAAATTCGATTGTTCAAATCTTCCCAAAATCACTTGTCCTGACGATGAACCACACTAGTTGGTTCGAAACGCGTCGACAGATTTTCTCTGCATGAGATTTACACCGAAATATTTCTTATAAACACTTAAACTTATCTTGCATCCAATTGTGATTGGTTTTAGAATTTGTAATTCAAATTTCACCTTTAAATTATTGTCAAAAATTTTGTCACGGTGTATATGCAGGTTGGCTATGTGCAACCCGCGTATACATAGGCCCTAAACGCGAATGTGTATGAAATGGACCCGTGTATACGCCACGAAAACTTTCAAACAAAAATCTAACGGTCCAATTTTTTTTTTCTTCAGGATGCCAGTCACTTGGAGAGAAAGAGAGCATGCCTTAGTAGATGATGAGCTTATGAATGATCCTAATGCCCTGGATGCCTTAAGAGGATGCAGTTTGCTAAAGTTCTTTAAAATGCCAAACATGAAAGCAAACACTCGCGTGCTCGAAATGTTCATTCACTACTGGAGCATCGAGGATGACTCATTTATGATTGATCAGATGCCACTCAAGATAGAGGTTGAAGATATTTATTTCATCACAGGCCTTTCCCGGATGGGAGAGGTAGTACATTCCATGGGGAAATCACGAGGAAGTCTATCTATCGAGGACTACATGCATACATATTTCTCGGGTCATCCAAAAAATGTTGGAATTAAAATTCCAATCAAGCATGTGGAGATTTTATCATTGAGGATCATCCTATTCACTATAGCCAGAGTGAACGGATCAGCTTCTTTGCACCATGCTTCATCGCTAGCCATGAGCTTAGCGGTAGACTATCTCACCACCATATTTGATTGGTGTACTCCTCTTCTTGCCAACTTGAAGAGCCAACTTACTTCTATCAAGAAGGGGCAGACCAAAAACTTCGGGTATGGAACCATTTTTTGCTCTTTCTTCTTTGAGAGGGTCCCAACACTCCGTCCTAGAGTATCAATTTCGATCAGCACCCCACAAGATCCATGAATGGGTAGGTGGGCTGACTTGATGAAACGATTAGGAGGTGGGGACATTGCACGGACTACTTTCGATGATGACTTCTCTCTTGGTGGGAGCAGTAGATCATTGTCGTAGACGACTACCCTTATGCTGGGCTAGACTTACGAGGAGATCCAGATCTAGCTTTACTACCAACCGAAGCATGGGGTGATATAGGTAAATGTTTCATGATTTTATGATGTTTATGATTTTTTATGATTTTTCAAATATAAAAATGAATTTTGAAAAATATTTTTGATAGGATTCAAATGACTAATATGATGATCATGTTCTAGATATTGGGCCAGTGTGACCAGATGGGTTCCCACGGCATGGACGTCGCGGCCTGGGAGCCAAAGAGGCGGCTGCAGACACAGAGCAACTTCTACACACAGTTCAGTGGCACTTGGTGAGACTAACTCACCAAGTATCGATGGAGGCTGTAGAGGATCTCCCTATATACATGTAGCAACATGTGGTTGGCATGCCATGAGACTGAGTTCTCACTCTTAGGCATGTAGCCAAAGTAGTAGTGGCATAGTTAGCCGCTCATCCTGAGCCATGGCATTATATGTACTGGACATGATTATGGGAATTTGAGTCCCAATTTTTGTATATATTATTTTGGACACACTTATGTACACTCAAGATTTAGATTGGCACATCATTCATTCATCACAATAAAATTGAGAATCAAAAAGTCGAACTATATATATATATATATATTTATATATATATATATATATATATATATATATATATATATATATATATATTATATATATATATATATAGTTCGACTTTTTGATGCTCGATTTTATTGTGATGAATGAATGATGTGCCAGTCTAATGCTTGATTAGCGATAGAATCAGCTAACCAATTATGAGATCTTGGAATGTGCAAATAATTAATGTAAGTAAATGATCTTTGCAACAACCTCGCCCTTAAATACTAGTGATATAAACATGGATCCCTTACTTGATAAATGTTATTCAATTGTGACACTATCAATTGTAAATCAAGATAGACTACCAATGAATCGATTTCATAAGAAATTGCTTTGGATAGTAAATTAATGACGGCAGTATACGCAGCCATATTATTTGAAGCAGGACCAATGCATACTCCCCTTGACTCCATCAACTGACTAGTTGAATAGTAGATTACCCAAGCTACGAAAGCATGGTTCCGAGTGTGCCAACTATCACGATCGGCGAATCCAAAATAGACCAAGTCATCCATCAACACCTGTCACAGTAGACCAAAAAGTGTCAATATAAAAAAAACTCCTAATGAGATATGTACAAACATACAAAATGTACAAAGAATTCATTTCCTAACTGCTACTTAAGCAAAGTACATCTTGAGGTAGAGCTCGTTTAGGGGCTCTACCAACTTGTTTCCTTCAAAATCGATTAACTCATACACCCCTTTTTCTAAAACTCATTTAATTATAAAGGGACCGTACCACATAGGCTTGAACTTGCCTGCCCCCAAGGCATCCTTATCTTGGTCATAAACCAAGACAAGGTTGCCTTTAGAAAAGACTCGAGGATGGATAGCTTTATCGTACTGCATTTTAACCCTTTTCTTATGAACCTCATTGATTGTGACAGCATCTCGACACTGCTCATCAAGATGTTCCAAATGAAGGAGGCACTCTTCGAGACTAGAGGTCTCTGGAAGGAGCTCAATAGCTAACTCAAGAGATGGAATTTCACATTCAACAGGAAAGATAGATTCCATCCTATAAACTAACTGAAAAGGTGTAAAACTTGTAGCAGTCTTTATGGAGGTTCGGCATGCCCAAAGAGCCAGATACAACATAAGATGCCAATTGGACCGATTTTTGTCGATCGTCCTTTGTAGGATCGTCTTCAAGGTTTTTTTCACTGCCTCGACTTGTCCATTGGCTTGAGGATAATATGGAGACGAGTGCTCCTACTGGAAACCCAATTTAAGAGCCAATTCAAACATTAGTTGGTTCCGGAAATGACTTCCATGGTTAGTGACAATCTCTCTCGGGATACCGAACCTTGAGATAAACTAATTAAAAAGGAACAATGCCACTATTTCACTATCATTTTTATAAGTGGGCATGGCCTCAGCCCACTTCGTGAAGTAGTCTATGGCCACGATAATGTACTTGTGATTCACTGCTGAAGGCGGATTACAAGTTGTAAAATCAATACCCCACTTAATAAAAGGACAAATAGTGACAATGGGAAAAAGAGGAGCTAGATGTACGCACATATTCCTAGTATAAATTTGACAAGGGTGACAGCGTTTGACCGCTTCAACACAATATTTGAAGAGCAAAGGCAAAAAATAGTCATCACGCAAGATACGTTGGGCTATAGCAAGCCCTGAAAGATGACCACCACAAGCTTTACTGTGGCAATCATTGAGCACTGACTCTACTTCCTCTAGGGTTAAACAGCACTGAAGGATTGAATCAACCCCTTGACAATTTAATGTATCACCAATGATGACATAGTTCTTGGCCAGGTGACATAATTTTCGATGTTCATCCTTAGAGAAAGTAGAGGGAAACTTCAAAGTCTGGAGATAGACAATGATATCTCCATACCAAGGGTCGAGCGAACAGATGAGTAATAAATGCTCATCAGGAAAACTTTCCTCATACATAGTAACCTCTCCACAAGGCAGCTCGAAAATTAACTCCGCAAAAACCATAGATTTCTTAGACTTGGCAGACAAGAAATTGAGACCGAATTATTGTAAAATGACTATCGATTATATTTGCCCCCAATCACTCACCTACTAAGGAAAAATTGAAATGGATTGACCAACGCTAAGACAAATTTTTTGCATAGCAAGATATAATGGCGGAGCTGCTGGACAGCATGGATAGCTGCCAAAGCCAACTTCTCAATAGGAGAATAGTGAATTTCAAGACCTATCAAGCCTCAGCTAAAATAATAAATCATGTGCTCCATGCATCGTCTTCCTAAATGACAACCATACCTATGGTTGATTCTGCTGCAACGAGATATAAAAGGAAATCCCTACCATAATCTGGTGGACTCAAAAGCGGGGCGGAGACTAATGCCTTTTTCAAGGCATCGAATGACCACTGCACAAAGTCATCCCATACATATGGAACTCTTTTTCGTAGTAGACGCATAAGCCTTTTAGTGATCTCGGCATAATTTTCTATAAACCTTCTTAAGAAATTAGCCTTCCCTTGAAGAATTTGAAGTTGCCGAATTGAGGACGGGGGAGGCAACTGAATTATTGCCTCTACCTTGAAGGGATCAACTCAAATCCCTTCATTTGACACAATGAACCCTAATAATCGACTAGATGTAACTGCAAAAATGCACTTATTGGGATTCAACCGGATCTTGTAAAATCGACATCGCTAAAAAACCAATCAAAGGTGACTAAGGTGATCAGTTCTCTTTCGAGAACGAGTAGCTAGATCGTCCAAGTATGCTTTGATGATATGTTTAATGTCATGGAAAGCGTATGACATGGCCCACTAGAAGGTAGCTGCAGCATTTTTGAGACCAAAAGGCATCTTTCTGTATGCAAAGGTTCCCCAGGGACATATAAAAGTTGTCTTATGCTGATCTTCAGGATGGATAGAGATTTGATTATAACTGGAAAAAAACATCCATGAAGGAGAAAATCTCATTACCCACACACTCATCAATAATCTAATCAATAAATGCCGTGGGGTAATTATCTTTGGGACAAGCTCTGTTTAGGTCCCTAAATTCAATGCGTACTCGGATTGTTCCTTGCTTTTTATCCACAGGGACTAGATTAGAAACCCAATCAGTAAGAGGAACAGGGTATATGAAACCCGCCTTGAGCAGCTTTTCTACTTCAGCTTTAATGATTGTTGCTTTCCTAGGATTAACTAACAGAGCTTCTGATGAATCAGCTTGGCATTTTCATACATCTTGATCTCATGTTGAACTATGGATGGATCAATGCCAGGCATTTATTCATAAGACTAAGCGAATACATCTTGAAACTCCTTAAAACTATCAGTGTAAATTTGAATTTCTTCAGGGGAACATTTGGCTCCGATGAAGAGATTCTCGATTACGTTAGGGTTCCTAGAGATGTTTATAAATATCGTTTTTGAAATCACCAACATATTACCTTTGGCACGAAAGTATGCTAGAGCCAAAGGATTTGATACCGTACAAACATCCCTAGTAAATAGCTCAAAGAACCTAGATTCTACTTCCTACAACAGAGGAAGAAAATATGAACGATGGTGTAAGTCTTCCCAAGGTCAATATACACCCATCATTAATTATAGGATTTCTTCTTCAGATGGTAAAACTGTATCTAAGCAGTCCATAGCGAAGGTAGAATCAAGGGTTCAGGCCGGGGCCACATCACCATCTAGCTCCTCCTCAAAGAAAGGAGTAGAATGGTTGTCTACATAGTTGACGATAGACTGATATCTAAGCTCCGCTACAGACATAGGAAATGCCGTTCCACCAACTTGTCCTTTAGCTAATGTGATCATAGGTTAAGGCAAGGTCCAAGGGTCTGAAAAATAATGAGTTCGGAAGAACTCTTCCCTTGAAGGCTCCTTGGATGATAAAACAACATTGATTCTAGCGATAGGAGAGGGAAAATCAAATGTACCCATCAATGAAGAATACATCCCAACTCCTAGATTCTCAGTAGGCAAGCGAGGGTTATCTATTAAATGAACAGTAGAATCCAAAGTTGCTCTAGGATCAACTGGAGAATAGTCCAATTGATCAACCTTGATGATTTTCCCCTCATGAGGAAAGCAAATGACATGACAGAGTTGAGACAACAACATCCATTTCGTATACCTAGTTCCTTCCTAAAAGGAGATTGTAATCTAGGTTAGCGTCAGTGACTTCTACTTCGATATTGACGACCTTCCCTCCAACACATATGGGAAAGGCCGAGATAATCCCATGGGGCTTATGAGAATGACCATCAAATGCAATCAGGAGGGTAGGTGAAGGAATAGTCGAAGACGATCCAATGGCCTTCCAGCATGGCATCGACATGATGCACATGGAAGCTCCTTCATCAATAATGGTACGAAAAATGTTAATTTTTTGGTATGTAGACTTTATTTGAAAAGCCATGTGATGAGGGAGTCGCTTTTTGACATTAAGCATGTCGAAAGTGAGCACTAAAGAGTTATTTGGATCAACTGCCCCTATCGCTGAAAGCAAAGCGCTTTTTTGAGATGGACACAACTGGAGAACCTCTAAAGCAGACATAGCGCATGGACTCTGAGCCAGATAGTCAACAATGGAGTAATGATGGGCAGCCCTAGCATTAGGACTGATAGTCGCACGTTTAGCGGAATCTTTAGGTATTTGTGGTATAGTCTTGACAGGGGGTCACTCAATATGAAGGTCGATATTTCCGGGAGCAGTTTTGTCCTTGGATGTTTAAGCTTCACCGTAATCACACTACCGAGTGGCCACATGGACATTAAAACCCATCATGAAAACATTTGATTTTTTCTCCCCTTCTTGGTTGCCCCCTACAGAGGTACCAGGATTTGAACTCGCACCAGCAAGCAGTTGTTGCCCCTAGGGAAAGGGGTTGGTTAACACAGATTGAGAGCTAGAAATCCCTAGCTGCCCTAACAAGTGCTGAGCATCTTGAATCTTTGGGCAGAGATGAGTTAAACGGTCTCCGCTGCATAGCTTGCATGGAAGCTTGACTTTCTTTCTAGACTCATTTCCACCACCACCAACATTATTGTTGGGTTTATTTGTGTTAGTCTTCCCATCTTGACTCTTTTTCTTACCTCGTCCTTTCTTTTTCCCATTGGAATTTTGATTTCCTTTGGGGTTAGAATATTGGACGGAATTATCCGAAGAGGGTTGAGAAGACGAAGGGTTAGACGATGTGACCTAGTTGTTAGAAGCAATTTGTAAAGACAACTGCTACATTTGGCTCTATAGGTTCACCACATTTGTGTCTACGGATCCAAAAATACCATCTGCATGGGGACCTGGCTTTGATTTGGCTATATCAACCTTAGTCCCAGGAGCATCTGGCAAGATTTTTTGTAGAATCCCAGACTGAGAGTAAATCAATTCTAACTGTTGGGCCCTAAAAATAGCTTGCTCCTTAAAATAGACTCTAGACAGGGAGACATCCTTAGATATTTTAGGTTGTAAAGATTTCAAAAACCATTCAAGATGGTATTCTGGAGGAATTTCAGCTTTAATGAGCCTCTTTCTCCATCTCCATTCCTGAATATGATCAGAAATGTGAGTTGTTGTGTCCTGATGAAAATTGGCCAGAAGTTCAGTTCCGACATCATAACAGACGGAAAACTAGAAATGATTCAGGAAAATATTAGCCAAATCGGCGAAAGATGTAAAGCTACCCCCTGGCAACTCTATATACCATTTGGCTGCATTGCCAGTCAAGGCACGTTGAAAAAGTCTTAGCCTAGCTGATTCATCAATAAGGGAGTTCGATGAGCACCACAAATGGAATGTGGTTACATGGTTGCTCGACTCTTCACGGCCCTTCCCCTCGAACTTAGGAATGTCCAAAGGGAGTTTTGTTGGGATTGGAGGTGAGGCTGGATTGTATTTGATTGAATCATTTGTTAATTTCATGAGACCTAGCAAGTTCAATGTTGCCAGAAAAGAAAGCCCAGGAGGACCTTGGGGATTCCACCTAGACTAGGCAGGGCTCCCAAAGTTCTGCAAAGATTGACTTGGATTTTGAAAGGCACCAGGCTGCCCGAAGTAACCAACAAAACCAACTGAACCAAAAGGTGAACCTTGTGACCCAGCAAAACTCGGAGTTTGACCAACTCCGGCCGAAAAACCTCCATAACCGGCGAATCTCCCTCCTAAAAGATTATAAGGAGTCAATAACCCCTGATAAGGATTCCAAGCAGAAGCTAAGGGAGGAATACTTCGAAATGAACTAACTGTGGAGTGCGACCTATTCCCTTGTTGGCTAAAAAACGGATTTCCAGTTCCCATGCCACTAACTGCAGGGTTAGTCCAACCTTGAAAGGGATCGTTGCCTTGTCCTATAGAAGAAAAATGCATAGATCCTATCATCGGGTTTGAATGTGGTATGTGACCACTTCCAAAAGGAAAACCCTAAAATGAAGCTGAACCACCCATCATGGATGTGGAGGCACTAAATGGAACTGATGGAATACCCTGTGAATGGGTGCCAAATGGGAAGAATCTAGAACTAAAAGCATTGGCTTGGGAATTTACACTCGTAAAAGGAATGGAGGTAGACCCAAATAAGGATGTGCTAGCAAAAGACCCAAATAAAGATGCAAAGGGGATGGAAATAGTTCCTCCCCCTTGTACTGATGTTGGAGTCTGCATGGTTGTAGCACTTGTAGTAGAAGCCATGCTTCCAGTGGTGGTCATCGAAGATAAGTGCGTAATATGACCTGGAGTTGACGATCTATGCATCAGAGTCCCAACGTATTGTAATACTTCTATATGGTTAGAAGGTAGAGGAGAATTTGGAGCTGCTAACAACTCTAGGAGTTCTTCTACCTCTATGTTATCTTCTGATTGAAAGAGAACTCGAGAAAGAACTGGAGTGTTCCTTTCTAGTTCTACCGAAGTACCAGGCCTATTCTGAACACAAATGCCCCCAAGGGGAGGATCAATCCTCGATGCGTCAGTTGCCACGGGGTGAAACCCACTGGCAGTGTTACCTCTGCGCCTTCTAGGAGAAGGCTCTAAACTTGGTGGTGAAAGACCACGAAGTCTTCGAGACCGTCTAGGCAATCAGTCAGCCACTTTAAATTTTCTATTAAGATCTAATTAAATACTCAAGAAAAATGAAAGCTAGGCCAACCAAGAGCACAAAGCACACACTAAAAAGTACCTAAAAGATGTCATCCAGTCAAACAAATTTTGAGTCTTTCCACTTTAGGTGATGAGGACTAGACACCAAAATACAAGAAAGTGAAGTAAGGGGCCTTTCGAAGATAGTCTGGGATAATGACAGCCTAGTCCTACCAACGAAGGTAGTAGAGGAAGCTACGCTGACCTCCTAACAACAACCTGCGTCGGTGCAAGCCCCCAAGCTTCGCAAGCGTGCCCTCCAGTAGTACCATTAAGAGTGATACAATGTTGACCTCAGGTGCCACAGGATTCCCCTCCGTAGCCACCTATGTAGATCCCTAGGAGAAGCAACTAAGGTTACCAACTCGTGTTAGAAGCCAGGCAGAACAGTCGTGAGGTAAGATTCAACAAGTAGGAGAGGGGGTATCTCTCTTCCTTATCTTCAAAAACCCTGGTGCTTAACTCGCAGATCTGGAGATTTCTTGGTCTTCCTAACACTATTGGATTTGAACTCACTATTCAGACTCCTATGTTTGACAGTTTAAAATGGCCTTGGAGAGTTTTCTCTCCACACGCTTAATCCAAGGCCCTAAAATATCCTAAAACTGTTGGTTTGTCTAAATTGACAATTATAAAAAAGTTCTAGTGTATTTTAATTAGCGCTTATTTTTAAATGGGTTGTTCTTTAAGTCAAGGGATAAGCGGAAATGAAACTTGTGGTGTTTTGACACAAAAGAAATTAATAAAAGCGAAACTATATGCAAATGCACTCGTTTTGTTCTTTGATGAAAGAAATTTCTACTAGGTTCTGAGGAACTTCGAAGAAAGCAATAATTTTTTCTTTTCTTTTCTTTTACTCAAGCTTCACACTCACAAAAATTAAAAAAACTATGGATGCCCTAAAAGATGCACAAATTTATCCTAATGCAATGAGTACATGTTGATGCAAAACTTAAGACTACTCTAAATCAAAGAATGAAACTAACTTGTTTATCAATTCTAATTTGCCACTTAAGATGTTTAGATAGAATATAAATTGCTAATGCTCATTTTCATCCAAACACTAAAAGCGAATATCAAGACAAACAAAAATGCACTTTCACTCGCAAAAAGGAAACTAAATCAAAACAAGGCCAAAGAAAGCAAAAACCAAGTTTTTAAGAAGTTTTCTTCAAAAGCAAAAACAAAAATGACTTTCAAAAGTGCTCCAACTAAGACTGAAACTTTATGATCGAAGAATAGGCAACAAAAACACTTATCAAGTTAACCACACAAAATAGGTGAAAACTCAACAAAAAGTGTGTTTCAAGATGCTCTTAACAATCAAAAAGCAACCCAAAAAAGCTTGGTGACAATGATCAAAAGATCAAGAAAGACAACTCTCAAAATTGTCACACAACAACTTTTGAAAAGTAAGAAAAGTAAATGGCCACAAAGATACAGTTTTGACACACAAACAAAAATATCACCAAAACAAGATTTGCCACAAAGATTGAGGCCAATCTTTCTATCCTAGAAGACCAGAACAGCCAAGATTCCAGAAAGAAATCTTGTGTGCTTAAACAAAAATGATGACGCTTGCAAGAAAACAAAAAAATACCAATACTTTCCACAATCAGAGAGGGTTTGAAATAATGAACTTGTTGTAAAAATAAAGATTGACACAACAAAGTAACTATTCAAGAAAGACTCACATCAGCAGGCAGATCTTCAGAAATAAAAATATTTGAAAAATCTTGAAAATTTTAGAGTATACATGACTGTGTCAATGCACAACTGTGTGTATACGCTATTTATCCCATGGAAACATGCGTATACACGGGTTCACTTGAGGAAACTTATGTATATACGCCTCTGTAAACTAAAACAACAATGTATATAATAGATCACAAGAAAAAACAAAAAAAGGGTCTGAAGAAATTGATCAAACTTACAATTCAAGTTCCTAGAGGAATAGACTACACAGTCACAACAAGCAAATAAACAGTTGAGCCCTGATTGGCTTGGATAAACCCAAACTAGGAACAACAATACTATTGTCCCTAGTGGAGTCACCAATTCTATTGAGGGACAAAGTCCCCTAGGGTCTTGGGTCAATACCCTAGCAAATCGGGGTTATCTACAAAGAAAAACCAGCATTCCACACAACCATGATGCTAATATAAACAAACTACACGAAGACAGGTGCACCTAGGGGTCCTTCGTTTGGGTAGATCTAGCCAAGGTCCAAACCCTTTTGGAGTTCCTTTCGAACCTTCAACCTGCAAAACATTCAATTTAAGAAAGCACATCAGTATATGGACCAAGCATCATAAAGAAACCAACTTCATAGCATATTGAAAAGTAGTTAGTTATACAATTGAAACAACCATTCATATGTAAATCATAACATTGATATCATAAACGTGAAGAAGATTTATATCAGGAACAAGACAAGTGTTTCTTTTATTATAGATAACTAAAGTACAGAAAGGAATGATTTCACTTGAGTCTTCCTTTCGCAGGCTCCAAGTGGAATCGTCCTCCAGATTCATCCAATCTCAAGCCTTCAACAAGCTCCTTCCATAACTCACTCAAGGATATCTCAACTAATGGAAAGACATCATAACTCAAGGAAACAAGGGTTTCATATAATGGGGGAAGTGCTAGAAGCACAAGGATCTTCAAACCTGGTCAGGAATAATCTCAACAGAGTGATTTTTCTCTCTATTCTCTCCTCCTTAGAACTTCCTATTGAAGCCTTTTTATACTTCTCCCAAAGTAGTTTTTAGTTGGGAATTCATTGGGAACAATTGGGCCATGGGCACTAATAGGTAATCAATAGATAAAACCCATGATCTCCACCTGAAATTAAGGAGATTTAATTTTTTAAGTGTTTTAAGACATATACGCTGGTTGGGTATACACATACCCACGTACACACGCATTTAGCTCAGGGAAATGTTGTGTATAGGGAGTAAAACACTGTTTTTTAAGTATTTGGACCAAGTCTGGAAGGAGGGGTTTCCCTAGGCCATGAGTGTAGCATCACAAACATCAAGAGTGAGATTTGGAGTTATAACAAGAGTGAATGACATGTTAACCATTCAGCTAAATAAAGGAGAATCTTATTGTGAGAGACTACAATAGTAAGTAGTCTCATTGAGACGTGAACTAGAAAGGAAGAAAAAAGAGTTGTCTCAATATCAAAAGCATGAGGAGAGAAGGAAGGCCTTGGATGATATGTTTGCTAAGAAGAGATCCCCTCTCATCAAGGTTGATTTGGGTCTCAAAGAAGATTCAATGTCTAGGAAGGTTGTTAAGGATTCCAACAACAACAAGGGAAAAGAAGTTATTGGATAGCAGCTGCAACAAGAGAAGAAAAGACAAAAACAACAAGGAGATTAGCAAAAGAGGGCCAAGTAGTAGTAAGGAAGAATGAAAGACAACAATTCTAACATCCATGAAAATCATAAGAATAACCAATAGAGGTCCTCTCCAACTCAAGGATGAGGTCTTCAGAGAAAAGGTATCTTCAAACCTGAAAATCCCCTTTATGGCTATTGTTTTTCTTGTAATGATTTCAAACATAAAGTCTTGGAATGTAGATGGGATGCAAGAAAACAAGATGTGTTGGGTAGCAACAATCCAAGAATGCATAAAGTTCCTAGGAAAAGATATTTTGGCAGCAATAGAGGCCTTGACAAGAATGTTAGAAGATATGGAAATTCCTTTGCCCCATTCTTAAGCCATATTGAATGCTACAATTGTGGGAATTTTGGGCACAAGGAAGTGAGCTTCAAATATGATAGAATAGAGCCCACTTCTCAAATGATGCAAAAAAATAAAAAAATCCATTCATTAAGGATGAAAAGAAATAGAAGAGAAAAGGAAGTTGAGTTTGTTTTCATTTCCTTGTATCAAAAGGACTTATTGAATAAAGGAGGAAGAAAACCCTCTCGAATTTCCAGTTCACTTGATGCTCCTATTCAAGTGAAGAATAGGAGCATCAGCTCAATCAATTTTTCCTTGGAGACAAAGAAGAGAGGCAATGAGAAGAAGATTTGGGTGAAGAAAGAGGAACAAAATAAAGAGTTCCCTCAAGCCATGCACAACCAATAAAATGTCCAAACAAGGGAAGAGGACATACTACTCATGAGGAGGAGATATTATCTTTATATTCACTAAAATAAGAAAGTGGCCACAAGAGAGGTTGAATAATTCAGATGCAAGTAGCCAGGAAAGGATAATCATAGAGATGCATCTAAACATTGGAGGTATGGTCAAGTCCCCTTACTGATAAAAATAATAAATTGATTTATTTCAAATGTATTAGCATTGTAAGAAAGAGGAGAACACAAACATCATGGTTTCAAGGGGAGTATGCAACAAAATTTTATGTTGTGAGAATAAAATTACCTACAACAGAAAGTGGGGAATGAAGAGGCCCACAGTTAAGTCAGATCCACAAGATCAGCGCCCATGTAGAAGCAAGGAAGCAGATGTAGGAGATCTTAGAGTACTAGATTAGGGGGAGCTACTTTGGTAGTAGTAGCAAGCAACACTTTCTAGCCTAAAGAAGAAATATTGATCAAGAAATGAAAGTTTTGCATCTTGGGTGAAATACCCTTATTTCATTTTAAGTGGTGAATTTGACTATGCCTAGCAGTCTTATGTTCACGAAACATAATTGGTAAAATATATTAATGTCCCCAAGCTTTCAATTAGTATCATTATGTCAATTGGTGATCTAGGTTCCTATGGAGTAGAATTTACGTGCAAATGGACATTTCTTTTTTGGTTGGAGTCATAAGTGTTTTCCTGGTACATTATCCAGTTTGTATCAACTTCTTGGTGAGATTGGTATTATTTAATAAATAGTCCCTATTTGTGGGAGTATGATTTTAGGGGGAGAAGTGTTGGTTGTTAAGATGCTCAAGAGAAGTTAGTACAATCTCTATAATAGAAGTAGCAGTAAAGAGAAGACCTGAATGCATAATTTAATGGTTGTGTATTTACATACAGATGTCTTCGTTTATGATGCTTGTAGTTGAGCATGGATGACAGACTTCTAATGCCACATCAAGAAAATATCAGCCCTTGAAGAGAAGTCTATAGAAGCATAATTCACTTTAGCTTGACCCTCAGTCATTAATTGAAAGGTGAAGAAGAATCATCTTGTAGCCCTTTTCCATTGATGTCAAAGGGGGAGATAAGATAAACAAATTTCCCAATCTAGGAGATGATCTTATTGCATTTCTTAGCAAAGATCAAAGAAATGGTAGTATGTGAGACTACCTATGGTATCATGTATAGTTGTCTACCCATAGCAATAATAACACTATGAGGTCTAGACTCATACAAAAAATGACACTTCCACAAGTATGGTTCCCCTAGGAGAACATCACAAACTTCAAGGGGAGAAACATCACACAATACCTTGTTCGTGAAAGGCTTGATTTTGTATGGTAGGTGGCACTGTTTACTGATGTGGAGATCTCACCCTTAGTGGATCCACCTGATGGTGTATGGTTGCGGGTGTGGTGTTGTTAGTAGGTCTAACCACTTAATGACCTCTGATAAGATGAGGTTATTTTGACTCCCATTATTTAAAATGAAACATAGTGGAGCACCCTTCACCCACATTTGTGAGTGAAAGAGACACTCACTTTCCTCCAGATATTCAGGATCACTTTTCTAAAACTTGGTGGTTGCAATGGTGGCATTAGGTTACACATCAATGATCTATGTCCCCTTGTCTAGGATTTGTTCAGATTCAAAACCTGCATCTCACCTTGAAGCTTTTAGCTTGGCCACCAGTGACTGCTTTGTGTGACATTTATTTATGTTATGAGTGGGGATCTTGTGGAATTCACTCCACTTTCATGTGTCTTTCCTCATCTTCACATTACCATTCTTTACTTTTAGCTTCAACAGGTTGTCCTGGGGTAGTCCATCCTAACTCTATCCTTTGTTCTACAGTTTTGGGATACTCTTGCCCTTATTCTATTGTGAAGGATTCACAGATCCAAAGTCTTGCCTATTTTGTCTAAATTTTTGCTCAATTTTGACAACATTTCAATATCTTGTGCCAAGTGAGGATATGTCTAGGAACAATGTTTCTATCTAGATGTATTTGTGCAAATAGCCATGGTAATTGAGCACTAGATGTTGCTCAGAGTCCTTAATACAAGGTATGAAAGATATATGTGAACTCTAGCAATGTTGAGTCCCTTTCCTATTGTAGTGTGGTCCATCTCTTGTACCAGTCTTCATAGATTCCAACAGGGTAATATTGTTCGTTAACAACATTCCTAAAAGAGCTACAAGTGGGTGTGACTAAAATAATATGGATTTATCCATGGCTCTTTTCTCACAGTAAGTTTCCCACCAGTCCTTCACATAGAGGGTGGCCTTAAGGAGTGCAAAGGTAATATTTACTCTATTGGAAAAACTATGGACCAAAAAAAATCCTTTTAGCATATTTAACCATTTTTCTAGAGCATATACATCTATCTGGCCTTCAAACATAGGAATAACAAAATTAACGTGTACCATAAATGGGGTGTCCCCTCTGAAGTAGCCACTAGATGAATATGCATCACATATTGGTATCTATTGAATGATGTTGGAAAAATTATCCATCATCTCATTTCTTTATCACTCAAAGAATTCTTAAAAAAATGATTTGGTAGGATCTCTTGCTACCTTATCTTTCTTTTATTCCACCATCGGCGTTCATCAGGGATAGAAAGGATGGTCTCGCAAAGGCTCAAGTAGTTCAAGTCCCAACTTCTTATACCTCAACCTCCTTGGGGACATGCACAAAAAAACTGAGAAATAACATATCACTTTAATATCACTTATCCTAATTTATAAAGGAAACAAAATTAAATACAAATTTAAAGCCAAAACAAAAAGAGATAGTGAAAATGAACTTCAATTAACAAATGAAAAATGTTGAAACTATACACATAGAATGAAAACAAATTAGCTCAAACAGTGGTAGCTTATCTTTGATAAAATATGTAACAGCTACACACCTTCCTGAACTATGTTACAATGAGGCTCATAAGCATTTTTATTCTCTATAATCAATGAAACGCCCTAAACATTCAAAAGCGTAACCCTAGGATATGAAAGGACAAAGGCTTATGGGCCTTGATGGGGTAAGTTGGAACATCAAATTCCTAGGGTCATAACTTTGGTAAATAATCTTTATTTTGCATGCATGATATCCCATTGGAAAGGTCTATTCGAGTACAATTTTCTACTATTAACAAAAATCCATAAATGTCATTGACCCATTTCCCTAAAAAATTTCGTTTAGGGCCTCAAAACAGCTCCAGAAGTTTAGGACCTAAAATTTCCAAAAATAGAAAACAAACAAAATAGGAAAATTGTGTTGTGAGCCAGTGGAATAGGTGGGAAGCCACTAATATCCACATGGAGAAAAAGGTGGAAACATCTTACTCGCATAGAGTTTAGGTATAGCATCAAACAACCAAACTAAATGATATGTCGTGTTCCAAAGTATTCAAAAATCTCTCAATGCATAGGCTAAATATAATTTGGGATTCAAAAAATACAATTCATCATTTAAATATCAACACAAAACCGTGAGATGTGAATCCAAAACTAATATAGAATTGAATCAAGTCAATACTTAGCTCAATCCTATAATATATGGAAATCCGTATCCTGCATGAACTAAACTTAGAATTGAATCCTTTAGAAAATCAAACCACAAAGGACACCTTGGAACCTTTAGTATTGGAGGAACCACACATCCATGCCTAATCCCATAATGTATAAAATGGATGCATGTTTTTTTAATTTTATATGCAATGTGCGAAATCCAAAGAAGAGATGAAGCATATTTCCAACATGTGAAATGATTACACAACATTTAATGATGGTAGTGGGTTGACCCTATATCATTTAAGTAAGGTTAATTTGGATGATACATTGCCCTTTGTCACTAGTATGAAGTGTACTGAGAAGCTCTATTAAAATGTTGGCACAAGAAATATGTCCTCTCAAGCATCGTAGGTTTACAACTCTAATTTTGTTGTATAGGGGATACATCATCTCTCATTCATGGAGATTGTTAGGATTTTTTGGTGCACTCATGTATATAGGTTGTCATTTCATTATGATAGGTAGAAGGTGGTAAAGGTGTTATTATTGTTTTGGAAATTGGCTTCCATCCTAGTTTCCTTCCTTTGTTTCATCTCAGTGGGGTTGGTTTGTAAAGTCAATAGGAAAAAAAGAAAACTCCATGGTAGGAAAAGCAATCCCCCAATCAACGTTTGTAGGAGAATGTGGTAATGGAATGTTGATTTCAGGCTCATGTGCTATAAGAACTATTTAAAATGGAATCTTAGGAAAAGAAGCAGACAAATTTAGTGGCAATAATTGAAGAGGACATGTTAGTGTTGCAACCACAATTCATGGTCCTCTATCTATGTATTAAATATTTTATACCGGAATTAATGACCACATCAGAGATCAAGATAAAGAAAAAAATCATGATACAAAGGCAAGAAGATAATATTGACAAGATTTGAAGATAATCAACAACATTGTCAGAAAAATAAGTGTCCTTCCATCTCAAAAACAATTTGAGAGTCATCAGCGAATTGGGTTTGATCCTCCCCCTTTGCTTGATTTGATCTAAATGTTCCATCTTTGCAAGAAATACTAGATGAATAAGAAGCATCCTCTAGTAGAAAGCTAGATTAGTAAAATTTTATAAAAAAAATTGTTTTAAGATTGAAGAGATTTTCTTCAAAGAATTTATATTTAAACCTCCATGCAATTTTGGTTTTCTGAGATGGGTAGATTTCCAATGTAAAATCAATCCATTAATAGGAGGGTTTATAAAATTATGTCTCTACAATATCTACTTTGTAATCTTGATGTGGGAAAACATAGTCTCTTTTTGCTAATATATCTACCATTTATTGTCTAAAAAACATGCAAATATTTTTTTCTACATAAGAAAATGATTCTCAACTATACTTTATTAATAAAAAATGTAAACACACACAAAATTAATAGGAAGGATTTAGATAACTCATGTGATGCTTTCAATTAAACATATGATACACATAAATACAATTCTTAATGAACCTCGGTTTTCATCAACCAAGAGGTCTCTTGAACTTCCCATAATTTTCGGCATTCATTTAAGGCATTTCGCCTTCCTCTCAAGTGAATAAGCTAAGTTTGCATAAACCGAGAGGATTATTCTTCCAACATTCCCCCCCATTAATTCGAAGGGGAGTAAATGAGTCCAAGAAGAGAGATAAAATACAAAAGTGTATGGAAGCCAATGGCTAGATGTGTTCTTTGAAATGGTGGTTTAAGGACAACCACAAACCAAATGAGGTAGAAGAACCCAAAGTTTCTACTAGTGGTGGTTTAAGGTTGACCACCAACTATATAACTTGGCTTGAAGAATTTCTAGAGAAACTCCAAACTTGGATAGAAGTTGAAGTATTCAACAAAGTGGAAGTGCACCATAATGATGGTTTAAATATGACCACAAACTGATGAGATGGGTAGCAGAAGCCAAAGTTTTCTAAAGGTGGCAGTTTAAGGTATCCCAACAAACAAATCATGCTCATGAATCTATATTTGTCCATAGCTATGAATTTGGCACTTCCTAACTCAGGCTCCAGGTTTTGGTAGTTGGCTTAGATTCAAGTTGTGGCTCAAGATCACTTGATATATATTTAAAGCTAGTAGTTGACCATCAATCCCCCCATGTTAGATACAAGGTGATAATATCAAGATATCTCCATTTCAAGGTGTGTTAATACTCAAGAAAAAACTCTGTGGTGTGAATGATATATCTTCCCGGTTATTGAATAGCATTGTCAATAAGTGATCCACGTAAGGCAAATCTTTGTTCTTGCAAGGGTCTTGTGTCTGGAACATCTCTTTGAATGATGAGTATGTTTCTCACAATTTTCACAAGGGTGAATATCAAAACATTAATCTTTCATTTGGCCAACTCAATCATAATGTTGGAATTTGAAAATCTAAAGTGGTTGTGGAAGAGGAAAAATATCTGGCGTGGGTGAAGATAAAATTCCTTGAAGGAACCTAACACTCTGAAACTATATTGGTTTAGAGTAGCCTGGAATTTGAAAAGTAACATTCATATCTAAGACTTCTTATGTTCATTTTGTTGATTAGTTCTTCCCAAGATTTGATGATGGGATTGGAAAGTGCAAATTGAACCTTGGCATCTGCATGAAAATATGGTCCTAAAGTGACCTCACTGATCGTATCAAAGTTTGGGCATCAATGAGAATCAACCTCAAAATAAAAAGGGATTTATTTTAAACATGCACTAGCCCAAAATGTTGATTACTATGATGTATTTCATCTTGATAGAGATGAGATTCAAGCTCAAGTAACTCAATCTTCTCATGTGCATCTTGTAAATAGGTTTGAACATCAATGAGGATGGATTTGTTAATTTTTATTGTACCATGAATCGTAGAGCCTAATAGAATGTTTAGTAACTCTAATAACTTATCAATTCGAACCATTTTCTCAATATTGGCAAATGGTAAAATAATAAGGAAAAAATACCCAATTGCACTCTCAACACATTGAGAAGAAGAGAAGATTTTTTACATGGAGAGATGGAAATTTTAATGACCAAGTTCCATATCACTCCAATTCAATTATCAGGTGTCCAAATACAAACGGTATAACTAATTGAATCTAGATACATATAAACCACATAAACATCCATTCAAATCATTCAAATGCAACCAGGGTTTATAACTAATTCGTTGGATTTCCACATAGGACCTTATTGACAAGGTGATGTTCAACACCAACAATTGATAAAATAATAACTTTGAAACCCTTGGAGTGTTGCAATTAATTGATATCAAATGAGATTAAGTAGAAAACAAGGAAGACATTAAAGAAGAATTGGATGTTGAATAAAGAGGCTACAAGTTTCACAACTTTATTCTTATATTTAGCTAATTATGAGAATTGAGTGAGTGCTCCATTTCACCTTTGTCACATGCCATTAGTTACACAGATATTTATGAAGAACATCAAATGCCTCATGGAGCCAACAAGATGGAGACCAAATTAAGAGTAGCTAAAGACCTGACATATTAAATTTGAAAATATTCATGTGGTACCTTGACATATGGCTCCTTCTCCAAGATTTAAGCTTGATACCTCACAGTTTTACCAATCCCAACAATCTATATTTCTCCTTCTCTGAGTGGTGTCTCTCTTCAAATAAAACTTATTTCTTTTGAAAAGATTCAAAAGGACATCAGTGACTTCTTCTCAATTCAATGCCAAAAATATCATATTTTTACAACAATGTGAATACAAAGGAAAAATTCCTATGGATTAGTTTCTTCCATAATCTTTGTACTTCCTAGAATGTGAAGGCTCAAGTTATAGCATTGTAGATAATATTCAAAGAGGATAGGGGGATGATTGAACTAATGCCTCATAAAACCCACAAATCACACTCTAATGGAGGTCTATGATATCTCTTTCCCCATGGCACCTCTCAAGATCCCAATAAATACTTTTACAGATATTTCCTTTGTATCTCCTGAAGGTAACTTTCAGATATCAATTTATAATTATGCATATAAAGTATTAAAATAAATAATCCATGGGCCTATGAACTCCCATCATGGAATCACTTTTTGATTATGTAAAGTTAGCAAGAAAATCATAGATCACAAGTAGGGCATTGGAATGTTTTTTAGGGTATACACCAAGAAGCAAAAATCCAAATTGAAGGTGAATTCAAAGTGGAACTAGATAGAATTGTTTCAATAGCATATTCAAATGAGAATAATACCAATTAAGAGATAAAGCATAGGTGAGAGAAATAAATACCATAAGAAAGATGGTTAATTGGTTTCAACGGAAAGTTGCAAGTGTGAATAGACAAGAGGTTTTGAGCATCGTAGAAATGGTGTACGAGTGAATGAGGAGGCATTTGGTGTCTAGGCTCAAAGAAATTAGTCTACATGGAGAACGAAAATCTTCAAGATTATGCATGTGTCATAATAGTGGCTAACAAGGAATGCAAGTCATAGACAAGAAAACAAGCATGGAGAGGGAAAAGTAATGCTTAGATATTATGGGACGAATCTGGCAGGTATCTAATAAATAATGGGTCATGAGATGTCATGCGAGAGAAAATCCTAAATCACAAGCTTATGTGGAGAATTAGGGTCACAGACCTAAGAACAATCAAGCATTCAACAAAGGTAGGTCACAAGCCTAAAACACAAGGTCTAATTCTACTCACGATAGAGGAATGGTAGACCATAGATACCATTCCAATAAGAAAGATGAATGACAGGCTCAAGATAGATTAGGCATGGAAAAGAAAAAAACTTGATGGGCATAAACTATAGGAAAAGACCCTGCATGGACTAGATGAGTTTAGTACAACACCTTCAGCTACCTCTTCAGGAATACTAATGTTGTAGGCATTAACCCTATACAAAAATTATCTGCAAATGAATTCCTAAAATATATATATATATATTATAATATATATATATATATATATATATATTATATATATATATAATATATATATATATATATATATATATATTATATATATATATATATATATATATATATATATATATATTATATTAATATATTATATATATATATATTATATTATATATATATATATATATATGATAGATATACAATGGCGAGAAAATAAAATTATTTACAAAAGATTTTCTCATGGAACCACAAAACTAGAAAAACCAAATTTATTTTTCATTATATCCTTTCGATATTACAATACATTTTATACATGTTGAAGCATTTATAAACCTCAATCCATTAACCTGTATTACAATTGTAGGTCCCTTGACTGGATCTACAAAATATCATGGGAAAAACCATCATGCCCAAAACCATGCGCAAAACCATGGGTAAGTCCACCCCATCCTTGGATCTTCCTCCATCCTTGGGTCTGCCCAACTATTATTGGATCCACCAAAAAAATATAACACATATAGCTAGTCATAGAAATAATCTAAAATATACCCAACATTCTCACACTCGGCGTTTTCTTTCCACACAGGGGACCAAAAGAGTGCATAGTCTTGGTCTGTAGCTGCAACGCACATTATTTTACACCAAGAAAACTTCTCAATGTTCACAAAATTTTTCAATGCATTTGAAAAATTCTTCAAAGTGTCCATGTTTACCAACAACACATTTTTCTCTTCAACCATATCCCTCACAAATTGATATTGAACATCAATATGCTTTGTCTTCAAATGATAAGCAAGGTTCTTTCCCAAGAAAAATTCACATTGGCTATAACAATCTATCCTTATAGCTTATTGTACCAACCCCATACCTGAACAAAATCTATGTAACCAAATTTCTTCCTTGCTTTCATAAGTGGCTTCCATGTATTCAACCTCTATAGTTGAAAGCGCCACTGTAGACTATCTCTTTCTCATCCAACTAATTGCTCCTCCAAATAGGTTAGACACATACCCACTTGTAGATATTCTTTTATCCAGATCTGAAATCCAGTCTACATCAATAAAGCCACATATGTCCAACACTGTATCCAATCCTAATCTTCCTTGGTAGCATAAACCATAATCACTAGTGCCACATAGATACCTAAAGACCTGCATCACTCTTGTCCAATGCTCCTTCCCTAGTTTTGACATAAACTTGCTCAATACTCCCACTACATTTGCAATGTCTAGTCTGGTATAGACCATTTCATACATCAAGCTACCAACTACACTCGCATATGCAACGCGGGACATGTCCTCTTCCTCTTCTTATGTCTTGGTACATTATTAAACAAATAACTTTGCACCTACAAGAATAGGAACCTTCAATGGTTTACTATCCTTCATATTAAACCTATGCAATAGTCTCAACATACTTCCCATGGTTTAACCAGAGCTTCCTGTTTACCTGATCTCATTTAATTTCCATGCCTAAAATATAGTTTGCAGCACCAAGATCCTTCATGCCGAACTTAAAAGACAATTGGGTCTTCACATCATGGATAATTTCTCTATCATTTCCAATTAACAACATATCATCCACATACAAGACAAAATAAATAACACAATCACCCATTAATTTAAAATACACACAATGATCTGCTTTTCTCCTTGTGAATCCAAGTCCCTACATATATGTATCAAAAATTTTATACCACGTCCTTAGTGACTGTTTTAACCCATATAGAGACTTTTTAACCTCTGTACCAGTTCTTTCTTACCCTTCACTACAAATCCTTCTGGTTGCTTCATGTAGATCTCTTCTTCCAGATCCCTATGAATAAATGTTGTCTTCACATCAATTTGTTCTACCTCAAAATAAAAAGAAGCAATAACAGATAAAAGTAATCTAATAGAATCTAACTTGGCAACATGAGAAAACATATCACCAAAATCAATTCATGTTAAATTGCAGCAAGAAAAGGCTTCGTTTGACTAGTGCCATAATCAAATGGAGAAATTTGAATTTCCACATCAGCAAGATGATTTGAGTTTCATATAGAAAGAGTGAAATTGCAAAGTCACTTGGGTAAGTCAGTCAATTCAAGTTTGTGGGCAAGAAGTAGAGTTGCACATGATTTGATTCTTAAGATCCAGAAATATAGTGGAGTTATAGTTAGTGAAACTCAGTTACATGAGCTCTAGTCATGAATAGGATCAGCATGAGTTCAGTTGAGTAGTTGTAACTATTGTTAACTCACTCATCTCTTAGTTAACTAGTCAATTTATTAAAAATGGCCTCAATCATGCATGAAATTTGAATTGCCTAGTTGAGTGGAGGGAAAATGCATAATTATATTTATTATTGTATACTAGTGAGTGTGTAGATTTTGCATGTAGCATTTGAGCTCATTACCCTGGGATTTGCACAAAGAAATATAAGATATTCCCATTCTTTAGGAGCAGGGATTACACAAGGAACTAGGAGGAAGCAGGAGGCCTATATTGGTTGTATTGGGCATATCAGACTCAAGAGGAGGAGATCAGTATTGTTGTGTAAGTTGAGCTTCAAGGATTGAATTTTTCATTGTAATTGATCATTGTCTCATATGATATAATACAAAATAGAGGAGGGGTTTTTCCCAGTTGGGTTCCCCAGTAAAAATATTGTTTTCATTGTGAATGAATGATTGCATTTGTTTCTACTATATGTTTTCCCTTCCATATATTGAGTAAAAGAAATTTGTGTCTATTTTGTTCAGTTTGAATTCATTAGCAGCTGCAAATTTCAAGTTATTTCTACATGGTGTCAGAGCTATTGAAAAGTACATAGAAACTAGTTTCTTGATCAAAATATCAAGAAATTTCGAATAGTAGAGTTTTGTGGTGCAAATTTTCTTCGGTGTAGGAACAATGTCATTCAATGGATTGGGCTTGAGTATGCATTGAAGGGCACATAGAATCTTTATTCTTGGAAAGATAGGATGGAAGTTGTGCTGGATGATAATGGAGTATTGGAGTATGCACAAAATGATATTCCAAAACTAGGAACATCATATGCACAACAATCAACTCAGTGGAAAAAAACACTGCAAAAGCTAGCAGGATTATTCTGTAGGGAATAACATGTTGTTTCAAATTTTCATGGAAAAGAGACTCCTTTCGCAATGTGGAAAACTCTCACAGCTCTATTCCAAAGTAGAAATGATGCCAGGAAATTGGAATTGAGGGATAAGCTTGGGAACATTCGAATGGGAAAAAAATGAAATTGGTGTTCAAAACCTATCCAAATTCACTCAGGTCATAGATGAGCTTGGAGAAGTTGGAGAAAATGTGCCATCATCTAAACTTGTGAGATTAGCACTCATTAGTATTCCAAATTCCTGGTAAAACTATCAGGAATTAGTTAATGGAAGAGACAAGCTCCCAAATTGGGAGAGACTTTGGTGTGACTTGATACAGGAGGAGATTAGAAGAAACACTAGAGATGGAGTCTCATCCAAAATTGATGAGGAAGAATAATTTTCTCTATTTGTAAACGGAAAAAATTCCAAAGAAAGAAGGACCAAGGTGAGGTAGAATCCATCCATAACCATGGAAAGAAGAAAAACCTAAATAAAATTAAATGCTTTCACTTCCATGAGTATGGACATTATGCAACCAAGTGTCCAAATAAGAAATCAATAAGGAACTTGTAGCTGCAAGAGGAGGATATGCTCTCACATCAAAATTTGAGTTGGATTTCACTCGCATTGCTTACATGGCAAGCAAAGTAAGAGGGAATGATTGGTACTTAGACTCTAGTGCTCCATATCATATGATAGGAAATAAGGAATTCTTCAGGAAATTAGAGGAGAAGGAACTACAATTACACATAGATCTTGTAGATGATGTAAGGTATAGTAAAAAACGGATTGGGACTATCACCTTTAAGAGGGCGTCACGATCCAATATTCACCTAAAGGATGTGATGTATGTGCCTATCTACTTTTTGTAGTTGTACTTGAGGACAAAGGATATGATGCAGTGTTCAATAGAGGGAAGGCTTATCTAAAGCATGTTGCAAATGGACAAGTAAAACAAATTGGTGTTCGAGTTAAAAATATCTAAAATCTAAAGGTAGATTTCTCCATGTATGCAACTATACCTCTAGGAAAGAGGTGGGACGATGTAGAGTTTTAGTCCTAGATTTTAAAATATTTGGGTAGATTCCATAGGAGAGCAACGAATAGTGTCAGTATGAGTTCAGTTGAGTAGTTGTAACTATTGTTAGCTCATTGATCTCTTAATTAACTAGTCAATTTACTAAAAATATCCCTAGTCATGCATGAAATTTGAATTACCTAGTTGAGTGGAGGGAAAAGGCACAATTGTATTTATTATTGTATATTAGTGCGTGTAAAGAGTTTGCATGTAGCAAGTGAGCTCATTCTCTTGGGATTTTCACAAGGAAATATGATATCTCCCTATTCTTTAGGAGCAGGAATTGTGCAAGGAAATAGGAGGAAGTAGGAGGCCTATTTTAGCTCAATATTGGGAAGAGAAAACTCAATAGGAGGAGATAAATATTGCAGTGCAAGTTGAGCTTCAAGGATTGAAGTTGTAATTGTAATTGATCATTGTCTCATATGATATAATACAAAATAAAGGAGGGGTTTTTCCCACTTGGGTTCCCCAGTAAAAGTATTGTGTTCATTTTGATTGAATGATTGCATGTGTTTCTATTGCATGTTTTCCCTTCCGAAAATTGAGTAGAATAAATTTGTGTCTATTTTTTTTTTTAGTTTGAATTCACTAGAAGCAGAAAATTTCGAGTTATTTCTACAATTCGCAACACCTAGGAATAACCTTTTGCTACCAATTGAGATTTTTATATCTCCACCTTGCATTTTTCATTCACCTTCTTCTTAAACACCCATTTGTTGCCAATGGGTTTCCTTCCAGCCGACAACTCCACTAGATCCCAAGCCTCATTTTTGTCTAAGGATCTCATTTTTTCAACCATGACCTTTTTTTAAAGTTTTCCATCCTATGGATCCACTTCCTCCATGATACTTTTGGGATCACCATCAGTGATATATAAATCAAAATATGAAAGGAAATAAGTTGGGGTATACCTCTCCAAATTCATTATTTCCTTATTTGATCTCCTCAAAACTAGAGTGTGTGGTTCTTTTTCTTCTGGTTCTTATTCTTCTGTGGAGTCTGATTCTTCCTCCTTTAGTTCCAAATCTATCTTCTTTGGTTCATTTCCCTTTGTTAGGAGTTCTCTTTTACAACATCCTTCATTTCTCTAAATACCAAATCTATACTCTACACAACCTTCTTTGTTTATGGGTTCCAGATCTTGTAAATTTTTAAACCATCTTTATACTTGATAAAGATGCACCTTTCAAATTTACTATCTAGCTTGGTTCTTTTCTCCTTTGGAACATGTACATATGCATCACCGTCAAACACCCTAAGATGTGAGAGAGAGGGTTTCTTAGTAGTCCATACCCCATGTGGAGTATTATTTTGCAACATTGATGAATATGATAAGTTAAATAGGTAACATGTAGTATACATTGCCTCTGTGCATAATTCCTATCCTAACCTGACACGATTGAGCATGCACCTTGTCTTTTCCATCAAATTCTTATTCATTATTTTTTCAACTCCATTCTATTGAGGCATGTAAGAGGTATTCGTTTGGTGTGTTATACCACACTTCTTACAAAACTCTTCAAATTCCTTCTTGTAAAAATATCCATCATTATCTATCCTAATAACCACCTTGGTCTTCTTCTATGTATGATTTTCCACCAAAGCCTTAAATTCTTTAAACCTATCAAAGAATTTAAATTATTTCCCGAGGAAATATTTCCATGTTTTCCTTGAGAATTCATCTATAAATGAGATATAGTACACATATTTACCCAGTGATACAACTGACACATGTCCAAACACATCATTTTGCACAATCTCTAATATTTTTATTTTTTTTGTCTTAGCACCAAAAGGAAAACTCACATGATTCTACTTCCCATATAAACCATGTTCATAGAAATAAAAATCCAAAGAGAAATTAGACATATCTTATACATGCCATTACCATGCATTATTCAAAGAATTTTATCTCCAATATATCCAAGTATTTGATGCAACAACATATTCTTTTCTCCAAAGGCTACTAAATTTTCTACTCCACTTTTAGGAACCATAGAACTATTGCACCCATCAATAACAGTGTTACTCAGAATCTTATTCAAAGATCTAATCTAAGATCCCCTCATCAACACCATTCTTCCCTAAACCATCTTATAGGTATCTATATCAAACATTATTTTTACATATGCATCATCCATCTTTCTTACAAAAATTAGATTTCTAGCCAATCCAGGAGTGTGCATTGTGCAGAACACTAGGAAGTTTTATAATCCTTCCACCTTGCAACTTTAGCTTGACTTTTCCACGTCCTATGATTTTGGTCTTCTTTTCATCACCTAGGAAGACATCACCACCATCATATTTCTCATACTCATGGAACCAATCTCTATGGGGAGTCATATTAAAATACACGCTTGAGTTAATCTAACATACCTCATGATATACATGTGTGCTAGAAGAATCCAAGTACACATTCCCACCTTCATATTTGGTTGTTTTTCGCCTCTGCAGAAGGATCATCGTCAGATCCATTTCCTTTCTTGAAAGTTTTATATCTACAATCCTTTTTGTAGTGCCCTTCTTTTCTGCATTACCAACACACCTTTACAAATTTTCTTAGATATTTAGATCTCCATCTAGATTTAGACCTCCCACTTGAGGACTTATTTATGTTTCTATTATGGGACCATCCTTTTATAGACAAGGAATATCCATTCTATCTCTCCATATTTTTCCGTCTCATCTCCTTCAACAGTAAGGATGATATTATTAATACTTATCTTCAACTAAAATTTTAATATCAACAAATAACAATTGAATTACCATAGTATTGAAGGAATCCATATGCTCTATCACCGAGTCTCCATCCTTCATCCTTGGGTTTATATCTATATATATATATATTATATATTATATATATATATATATATATTATATGAGATATATATATATATATATATATATAATATATTTTCCATAGGAACAATTTTTTCACTAGGGACTAAGATTGATACAAAGTCCCTAACTTGTCCCACAAATTATTTGTCATAGCTTCCCCTAATACATTCAACAATACTAAATCTGAAATACACACTCGTATTGTGCTCTTTTCCTTCTAATATACTTCACCCAGTCTTTTTTCAACATTCATGTTGGTGTCGTACTTGGATCTGCAACAATCCACTAATCTATTTCCACCAGCACATACTCCATCTTGAGCTTCCACAACACAAAAATTTTTCCATTGAAGTTCTCAATCTCTATCTTTCCACTATTCGACATCTCTTTTTGCCACAAGAATTGATCCTGTAGATCTCCCATTGTAACAATTTCTACCACAAGCCCGATCAACAAACCCCTCAGCCGCAAAGACATCCCCTTGAAATTGAAACATCTTTGATACCAAATGTAGATTTTAACCCTGTAAAGAAATTACCTACAAACGAATTCTCAAAAACAAAGAAAATATACAATGGAAAAAATATAAAAAATTATACAAAAAGATTTTCTCTTGGAACCCAAAATCAAGAAAACCAGATTGATTTTTCATTCTATTCTTTTCAATATTACAATACATTATATACATGTTGAAGCATTCATAAAGCCTAATCCATTAACCCTGGATTAGAACATAATCATAGTTCCCTTGACTGGATCTATAAAATACCACGAGAAAAACTATCATGCACAAAACCATGCGCAAAATCTATGTGCAAAACCAAAGGTAGTTCTGCCCACCATCCTTCAATTTGCCCACCATCCTTGGGTCTACCCAACCACTATTGGGTCTACTAAAAAAATATAACATATATATCCAGTCGTGGAAAGAATATAACACATACCTAACAAATGGTCACAAAACTAAAGCCATGTCACTTTCTAGCTTCATTACTCATAATGATATCAATATCCAAGAATTTTCCATCACCTCAAAGAGCTCAGCAAGCTACTTAGATATTTGAATTGAAAAATCCCCAATAATAGATTTGTCATAAGACTAATAATATTAGGATGTTGTTTCAATACAACAATCACCAAGACGCATAGAGGGAGTATGCGCAAAATGAGGACTCTATGGGGTAATGCACTTTGGATGTCTCATTGTAAACTCAAAGTAGGTCCTTGATAAGTGAATCTTACCCGATGAGATTCCCTTCTCCACAAACTCGAGTCTCTTTAACAAACTGGTTTTGGATTACCTACAAGGGTGTGAGAGTTTCTAAGGTTTAAATGGTGTGAGGAGATATTCTAACAAGTGCAAAGAAATGGCAAAGAAAAGTATGTGCATATATGACTTAGGTCAGCTTGAGCACTAAGAGAACGGGTATGCAAAATGAAAAGCACAGTGGAAGGAGTACACAATTAGTTGTAAAAAAGTACAATTAGTTGTATCCAAGGAAGGGTCTACAAGGCTTGTCCTTTTAAATGTGAGCACAAAGTTGAGGCAAATAAAAAGAAATTCAACCTGTTGTTGTGTTTAGGCAGAAGAATTGGCCCATCAAGATATAAATTCATCCAAGCCATGGCTCACAAATCGAAAGACCACAAACCTATGGCTTTCTCACAGCACAACGCTTTAAGAAGGCCACAGAACCATGACTCAAACTTAAGCAAAGTGAGATATGCTTGCTCTGATACCATATAAACACACAAAAACGTAATAAGCAAGATTTATATAATCTGTATGAGACTTTCAATTAAACATATGATACACATAAACATGATTCTTAATTACCCTGGGTTTTCATCAACCAAAAAATCTTGTGGACTTCCCATAGCCATTGCAATTCACTTTAAACTTATTTGCCTTCGTGAATATGTCAAATTTACATAACCCAAAAAAAAATTACTTCCAACAAAAATTAATCTTTAAATGATTACCATATTTATTATAACATGTTTACAATTATAATATTCAAACTTCAAAAAAAAATTGTCATGGAATACAATGTATTCAATTAATGTTGAAAATACATTTAAAATGTAACTCCCCAATCTCTATTTACATGATTATCTAATATGGTCATCGCATTTTATATTTTAATGATGCTAATTAATTATTTATTTCCATATTTCACTTTTTAAATGTTGAGAATCCCATAGCTATTTTATTTATTATATAAAATCCTTGGTTAGGTAAAAGCACCTTATTCTAAAAAGCATTCCATGTCTTCTTTGACACGCAATAAAATTTTATGTTTCCATTGTCTCTATTTATTAGTTATATATTATATGAGCATGATAAGAGAATTCTCGTAATTTTTTTCTATAATCTAACCTTTTTTCCCTTATTTCTTCAAATTGGAAAAATAAAATACAATTTTTTTATGTAATTTTAACAACATTATAAGTAAAGTATATTTACTTATAATATGGATAATAGTAATTTTTACCAATTATTAAATAAAAGGTAATATTAATTTTGCTTTATTTTCTATTGAGTATGTGTTATATTTTTTGTATGATTGCCTATGTATTGTATGTTGTTGGTTACATCAAGGATTACAAGACAGGACAAGATCTCATGCTAGCATAGTTTGTAAGGGGTAGAAGCCCCTCTACATGGGGTTTAGGGGCACTGCATGTTATGTGGGATAGTCTCTTTTGCGGACAAGGAACTCCCTAGATATAGTGGCATGATCTATAAACAATAGGGGAAAAATATATGTGTTTTCCTTAGAGAAATCAAAATACGAAAGAAAGACCTACCTGGAATATATAGTAAGCCCTCGTCTTCTCCTTACTTGTAATCTCCAACTCTAGCTCCAAGTGATTTAAATGGAACCTGCAAAATGACTCAAACAAGAAACATAACTACAATATCCACATAGCATAAACTAATATCTCTGATCAATGAGTCAAAGGCATTGAAATACATAAGCATCAACATGACACAAGTATAGGAAAATAGAGTGCTTTTTGCATTAATAAATGAAAGAGAGATTTACAACCATTTATAGATGCTTAACTTTGTATATGTCTCCCCAATTGTCTTGTCCTTCCTTGCCACAAATAAAACCTTTAACTTCAACCCTAATGCATCAATGGATGATAATTCCTTAAGCTCAAAGTAGCAGTGTGAGGGTACTAGTAATCTCCAAATTCCAACCCAGACTCTATGGGAGGCAATGAATTTATAGGGTAAAAGTGGTAGTTTAGGATTTACCAATCTAGGATTAAGATCCACATATGAAGGAGGATAAACTCTAAGGATAAGAGATAAGACCTCCAGAGTATGAATTTGAGATCTCTATCAATGGTAAATGGTTAAAACCACCTTAGAAGCTTCTGGAAAAATAAGTCTCATAAATATTTTTATTTTTCTTGAAATTCTAGAACCATCACACCTACAAAGGGGAGAAACATGTGCTCGTCGGTGCAAGTGCTTAGTTATGCAACTTGTAGCCATTGCAAGTGGAATAAAGTGCAGGGTGTGTTAGGGTCAAAAACATGGTTTTTTGGCTGACCCATAAACTCAAAATTTCTGGAGAAATAATGCTTAGGGCTTTACAAAGGAATAATGAAAAGGTGTTAAGGATGTTGATTGATCTGGGTTTTCAGGCCTTTTGAGTGAATGTGACAAAATGACCTAAAATAGATTTCCCCCCTAAAGTACAAATTCAGAAACCATGGCTAAGGAATGAATTTCTTTACCTTGTAACAAGTTCGGATCAAGAATAGATTGGTCAACATCATCATCAGTTACAATACATATTATCATCATAGTATTATATTGAGGGAGGCATACCCATACTCAGCATATAAGACAATATTACATGTATAATGATCAGAAGTATCATCCACCAATGACAGATGGTGGACCCATGCTTAGATGACTTTTTGAATGATCATAGTCATCATAGTTTGTGATCTGGTATGAATCCTGAAAACACATCCCGGATGGATGAAACTAGATCTGGCGTCTTCTACCTCATCACTTGATAGTACGAGTTTAACCATGTGAATAAATGAGTTGAAGTTGAACATGGTAGACACCATCTGATTACCGGCCAATGATGTAAGTTGTTAATAGATGCGAGAGAAACCACTGATAATGATAATGGCTCTCAAGGTACTATAGTAAAATCTATGTGGTGTGAATGAATGAGCGAAATCGAACACCACATAAAATATTTCGATCCAAGGAAGATGGTGATAACCTGTCGCCGAAAGCAAGGAAACTTTCAATTGAGGTATGCAAGCTCCAAGGTACCAAAAATAGTTTCTAATTCAACTTCCTGGAAAATGAGTTGATGTCAACAAGAAGTGACCTATCGCAAGAAGGCCTTGATGTATCCCCCATCAATGACTCGAAATGGGTATCAAGATTTGAGACAGGGTGACGTTGATGCAGAATTGGTTCAGGAACAATAGAGTATTGTAGTAGATTTCAACTGAAGGACTTCTCTTGAACATATGGGCAACACTTTATGGAGTTGGCAGCATTGACCCAAAATCAATTATGAAGGCTTTTGATATGGTGTGATTAACCAAAGAGGCAAGTAGACTTCCCAACCCAATAATGAAGATGAAGTGAAAGAGTGTCATGTTCAAGAGAGATTCGCTTCCATTAATAGGTAAAATACACTATTTTCCAAATTTCACAACCGTTTATGGCCAGTACCTCTTTTTTTTTATAGGCTTGAGGAGGATAGCATATGCTTGATTTATAATTTCATCCTTCGGATGAATCCTTCTGAGTATTTTTAACAAAAACTAAGAAGGAGTGGTTCGGTCTCATCATGTTTGATGAGTCCAATGTTGTTTGACGATTTTACAAGTTCAGCGAAGGTGTAACTCGATTTATTTTTCATGTTTAGAGAGTTTGAAAAAGAGGCAAAAAATAAAAATCCACAACTTCCTTTTTGTAAATTTAGTCTCTTAAGTCTGACAAGGTAGAAAATGATACTCACAAGAACCTTTTAGCCATGTTCAACTAAAGTATTCATTTTTTGTAAATAGTCCATCCAAGTTCGAAAAAGGATTAAACCTATATTGGGCAGACTTATTTTCATTTCATTTAATTAGTTTGAAAAGACGAGTGTTTAGAAATATTTCTGTTAATTTTTCTTAGGGATATATTTTTCTTTGATTTGATAATTTCATTTCTTCATTTAGACATTAAATTCACCCCAAACATTATTCTTATTTACATCACTATTCAGCAATACATGTAACTATGTAGAAAGAACAATATCATCATCAATGTAGTGAAACATAGAGGAACAATACAAGAAAATCATTCATACATAGAGACACCAGGATTGGTCAGAGACCAAGGCAAAACGCACTATGGGGAAAACCCTTTCATATTCGTCTTCTTATTAGATTGTCATTGAATAATTCAATAAAAGAGAGTACAATGATCCATATCTTCATCCATACAAACGTAAACTAAAAAATAAAATGAGATGAACCCAACAATTCCAATAATCAAAACCCTAATTTAGAAGCTTATGATCAACTGTCACTATCTGTAGTCAATTGTCGAGCCTTGTGATCAACGAGAAAAACCTGCAGTCAATTGAAAAACCAAACACTAGGTCCCAATCACACCCAGAGAGTGATGTGTATGTAGTTGAAGCCATCCAACCACATGCATGAGCCTGATAGCCTGCAATTATGACAGAAATCTTCCTTCGTCATGTCTGCAGTCAAAAACCAAAAACCCCAGACACGTGTGATCTTCAGACCCTATAATCTTAGACTTTTGTGAGAAAACTATCCATGAATTATCTCAGACATGTTCAAGCCAAACCAAAGAAAGAAGAAGAATGATCATGATGATGATGTCCAAATGAGGTTGAGGGCAGTTGTATTTATATCCTTCCAAGGGTGTCCAATTTTCTTTAGGGTCGACTTGATCAAATATGCACATGTGGCATTTAATTCAAAAATACATTTTCCCTTGTCCAAATTAATCACTTCAATAGTCAAAATTAGTCCTCTCGACAATAGGAATCTCATCCCATGGTTCGAATTTATCATTGAGCTTACAAATTAACACTCCCTCTTAGCTTGGAAGAAATTCCAACTGCATCATGTAATCATCACAAGTGTCTTGTCATCAAATCATATCATGTTTCAAATATCTCATCATCAAGTGTCATTACTATACAATTTTTCTCATTTATGCTTATATCTTTATTGTCACTTCTCATATGTTGAACATTCTAGAATCTAAAAGAAGAAGAATTTGACATCAGAGGGGAGCCTAAGCTACCACCCTCTATCACGTCAGAGAGCACATCTCAATCTGAAACAATATCAAGGAGCACATCTCAACCTGAATCACAGTGGGGAACACATCTCAACCCAAAATCTCATGGGATATAAAAACATATTCAACCCCATATCGAGCAATAGGTGATATAGGCGAGCACATCTCAGCCCATCATATTTCCCACTGATCTTCCCAAAAATTACTCTCAATAGTCATGTGGTAGAACACCTGCATCATATTCTGAGCTTGGGTGAGATATCTAACTTACCAAAGGTAAGGATCACACACCCCTAAGCCTCATCAACCCATTGGCCAGACGAGGAGGGACAATCCCAATAAGCCTAGCTTGTGGATATGATGCCAACAGGGGTATATTCTACAAACACCAAGATTGGGGAGAAACATATCCAACCCTATGGGTAACAGATAGGGGAGCAACATCTCCGAACCTATTTTCCAAATATCCCTAAAACCTAGGAGCCCTCCATCTCAATTCCTCACCCTGGGAGCTGAGATAGGGGGCCAAGAGTTGGCTCAGTGTTCTTAATCAGTTATTCTCTCCATAGATCAGAAAATATCATCGTGCTCATATCTGGTTTCATCTTAATCATCATGTTGCAATAGAAGTAGTCTCTCGTTTATGCAAGACATCAAACTAAATATTATGTTAGAAGAAAAATATATATCACAAAAAGAATATCATGTTCAACCTCCCTCTCATGGGGGCAACAACCACAAGGCTAAGCTTGTCTCATATAGTAGCATGATATCTCAATCCCATCTATATAGGGGATTATCTTCCAATCGGATCTCACTCATTATTATCGCAATGTATCCTTTTCATATCTAGAACCTGCTCAAATAGCTCTCCAAAGAGCTTCTTCAACCTACCTCACAACTAGTCATGCCAACAACAATGTACTCAACCTTGGTCATGCTTAAAGCTATGAACTTTTCATTCAAGAATATCATGGCAGATATCATACTAAGGCAACACCCAGATGTGCTTATATAATCAATAATGATCCCAATCAGCGTCAATACATCCATGCAGTAACATATCATAAGAAGAATGTCTCAGACCAAACATTAATCATCCCATGCAAATATCTTGAAGGGTACTTGGTGGAAACTCAGCATGTATGAAGTGGCTCAATCAGTTTTTATGCAATATATATATATATATATGTATAATAATACACACATATATATAATCATATATATATAATATATATATATATATATATACACACACACACACACACACACACACACACATACATATACAGATGGGTGTTCACAGAAAACATCAATGCTTGAATCAACAATCGATTTCCAAGTTAGGTTCAATAATGTCTCTTCATAACTTCTTGAAATTCAATCAAAGTGTCCAAGGATTTTCATTTCCACTTTCCAAAAATTCTTCAATAGCTTCATGATATATATTTTATTTTCCAAGCTTCATAAAGTAATTCATCATGTCGTGATTCTTCATTTCAAACTTCAGAGGCCAACTCCCTATTACTTTGATCATCAAAGGCTCATTACCTGTCAAGAATATACCATCAACATATAAAACTAAAATTAAAGTCCTACCTTGGACCACTTTTAAAGTAGAGGTTTGGATTGGCACATCTTCCTAGCTTCACCAAATAATTTCCAATGCAGATATAACAAGCTCGAGGAGCTTGGTTCATATAATACTTTATGTAAACATAACACTTGACCAAACCAATATGCTTAGCCTTACATAAATCAATATTGTGCAATCAAATGAACTAAGTCAACTTATCAAGCCTTAGATGCCAGATCAAAACTAATATCAAAATCATAAAAAAAATTGTCAATATCCCTGTGACAAAATTTTCAGTCCAAATTTTAGGTGGATCTCACATTCAAATACCAAGTTTCAACAACCTTTTGTTTACCCATCATTATCCAATCTAACTTTATCAATTCATCCTTATGTTCATAGCATGAATCATTTCTATCACTAAATATGAATGCATACATCAAGGACAAGTCATATAAGTTCCATCCATTCATTATGAGATTACTGCATACTGAATCACAACTATTGATACTTCAACCAATGTGCCAAATCCAATGATGCCAATACATAATATTCAGTATTAGTCACTGAATTTTACTATGCTCACATAGCGTTGTCATCAAGGAAAATCATCAGATATCAAGTCAAATCATTAGTCATCAAGTAAAAAATCTAATTTTTCATCTTTATGAATTCAATCAATCCATAATCCAAAAACATATGAAGCATCACGTCAAAACTCCAAACATTGTGCATCTATACCAATCAGCCAAATCTTGTTAACCCTTGCAACTATTATCAAATATTGGCATACGCTAGATTCAATGGATAAATCATATACAAGTTTACCCAACACATTTGCATTCTCTCTAGTAAGTCATATTCAAACTTCATTTCTCATAGAATTTTTTGATGTTTGCTCCATATCTGTAGGATTGTCATATTGCTGGTGCATTCCTAATTTTATGCATAAAGCTTCAGTTTTGTGACCTACAGCCATAATTGTGCCCATAGGATTTCTTCCATGTTGTTGGAGGCCTATAGTCGCACTCTTAAGCTTGCTTCCATGTGGTTGGGGCTTAGAGTAAGGGAAAACCTCTCTTCTCATACTCGAACTAGTTGCAGACCAACAACATCAGATATTTGTCTATTTTTGTCCAAAAAAAAATCAATAATAAATAATCTTCTTCACATTTAAGGTAAACGAATATAAGTGTAGAGATCTTATGGAGAGATTCTCCCTTTGAATGGGAAGCTAATTCAGTCATCATTATTCAATTCATCAACCTCTCTATAATACTATCATGCATTAGAAGAACTGTTAGATCATAAAATAAAACTATATCAAGTTCTAGCCTATATTCATCATGGTCATAACATGTTTGCATCAGCTACTTCATCATCACATGAAATCAAATTTCCATAAAGGGTTAGATTCATATGGTTAGGGAAGTTGACAGGTGTATGATCGCACTTCAAATATTATAGTCACTACATAACTTCTTTATCATTAACCATCAAGTTAGGGCATCAATTTTTTCCATATGACATAATTACTAAGATAACCAAGGTAAATAATAAGATCTTGAATATCACTCTTATTGTTACACATTTTTCATCATTGTTATCATGCTTATCACAATCATTAATAATTAAATCAAGCTACCATATGTAAAAAATAATGATCTAGCTTCTTATGAAATCCATCATATCTAAGATGTGAGATGCTTTGCCAATTATCAAGTATGTCAATATATCAAAAATCAATGTTTCTAAGTAGCTTCATAGAATCAAGAAATTCATTATGTCTAAAAAGGAAGATACTTGTTCAAGACCAATTGCACCATCTCCTCATAAGTATCATGAATCAAACTTACTTTCATATGCATGCATGATTCATTTGTGAAGGTGATATTCTCATCATACCTTAGGGCTTACCTTGCCATCAATATTACTATTGACACCTAATCTTCTGGAATGTGAACAGTCATCAAGAAGATGAACTGATCAGTCACATTCATGTGTATATAACAATAGCTACCTAATGAAATAGTAGTATCAGTTTTCTGGAGTTACTCCTGGCCTGACATAGTATCAGAGCACAGGCCCCAGGTTCTTTTTCTGGCGTGCCTTGTAACTTCTCTGTCCTCTGTCCACTGCCTTTTGCCTGACATGCGTTAAACTATCATGGTATGCGTAGCAGAAGCATGGTGAATGTTTGATGAGGCTGGGTATTGAACGTTGGCTTCTGACATGGTATGAGGCTGCAAACGTTGAAACCCTTGATTTTTTGAAACGCATATGGTATCTGTGTTTTCATTTTTGGTGAATGCATATGAATGTGGTATGACTGTTGGCGTCTCTGTAATGGGTTTAACGGGTTGATGAGCTGAGAATATCGTCACCTGCAGTATTGATTTCCGAGTTTTTCCTATCTCAAACAACCTCAAATTTTCTGTACAATAACCAACCATATAGAGTTTTGTTTTGAGTTTGAGTGGATGCGTAAGCACAGTTTGTGGTCTTCATTGTTACTATGGATACCATTTCTTTATTGTTCCGCCCATGGCATAGATATGTGTATGCACAAACACGCCCTTGTGCTTATTCCATTTGAATTTGTATTGCCTGTATTAACCTTCTTCGAAATGCGGCATACTGTCCACCTCTTAAAATTGCTTGCCATTAATTTGTATGAAATGCAGAAGCATGGTGTTTGTGTTGCACTCCTTAGCCATTCCCGAACTTGTAATGAACTATGGACGTTCTGAGCTCGATTTGTAATGCAGTGACCTTGAAACCTGGAAATGTATTATGGTATTTCCAAGTGACCACTTAAAATTATCAGCATCAAGAAACAGTATTTCATATATAGAATTGTTCGAGCCAGGCGGAACAGTTTGGGACGAAGGCCTTGATTTTGAAGAGCACCAAACCTGGTTGGAACTACATTGTGAACGTTAGAGAAGTACATCTACAAATAAGGCGGTGAGCGTGATGTTAGAATGACACAGCATGTATGATGTTATATTATTTTCAAATGTATGCCATATGTGAGTCATGGGATTCTTCCTACTGGTGTTTTGTTTGGGCGCTGCCTCTTGAAATATTGTTGTTGAATGATTGACTTTAGTCCTCGGTGGTATTATTTATCACAGAGCTGTTAAAGAATAATATTGTTGTATGGTTGGGTCGGTTTTTTTTTTTTAGTGTAGCAGATGTGATGAAATAATTCTTGTTTACATATTGCACTGGTCAATATACAGAGGTGTGAATTTATTATATTGTGAATGATGTCAAATACATTTTCAAATGTTGCTGTTTCATTGATGGGGTGAGCGTGGAATGAAATTTTATTAATTTTATGGCAATATGTTATATGCTTGAGAAGTGGAAGGTGTTAGCTTCTTGTTGCAGCAGGTTATTCATATTTCATTATTGACATTTTACAGGCCAAATATGTCGTACTTTGCATGCTGCAATGCTCCATATTTGCTTAACAGTCTCCAAGCGAAGAAGGCTACTCCAAGTTCATTCAATTTCCTTACAAATTTTGTAAAGTTATCCCGGTATCTCCAATTTTCAGTTAAAGGGAGGTCCAAACAGCTTAATCTTGGTCTCCCTAGGTTTAAATTTCCTGTTTTAGAATATAGAGAATATAAATATGTCCAAACAGCTTAATCTTGGTAGATGCTTAGATAGGTAGAGAAGCAGAGGAGCCCAACAGCTTAATCTGGGCCCTTGGAAGAAATAAGGGTAGTATGTAGATAGGAAAGCATCAAAAGAAAAATGAATGATGGGTTTGCAAGTCTAAGTGCACCCAAATCAAAAGAAGAAAAAATGCTAGGTAAGTAGGCTGGGTAGGTAGTTCTGAGGTTGCTGAATCCTAATTGTTGATCAGTTCCAGATTTTCAGGTGTCATCTCACTCAGGGCACAATCAACAGGTAGTTCTATGCGAGAAACTTAAAAGAGGTATAACTAACTCCCCTTCTCTGCTTTCCCCAATCATTAACTAACTTCCCCAAAGGAGGTCAAGATCTGCTTGGCACCTCTTAAGTTCCATCATTTTCGTAACACTAGCTTGAGTAAAGATCTGCTTTACTCAAAGTTGTTCCATACTTTCTCTAAAGAATGGTTCTACCCCCCTTGTAACAGCCTAAGGTCTCCTGAACTTAGGGCTTTCTTACCACCTCCACATTGACCACTAACATTATTATTTAGCTCCCTATATTTTCCCATCCCCCTACTAATATTATGTAAATCATCCCCTATATAAATATCCCTTCCCCTGGTTGAAAAATAACCATAAGCACTTCCCGGGAATTGCTCAGTTTCCTGAAACTTAGCAAGAACCCTCAGCCTTCAAGCCATCTTCCAGATACAATGGACTCCTTCCAGAGTATTAAATTCCTCTGAGGAAATCGAACTCCTCCTGAAACCTCAAATGCCCTTCGCACCCACCTACTTGCTCTTTCCGCCCAAACTTACACTCCGCAGACCCATAAAAGCCAGATCGCATCGCAAGATTGCACTTTATTCTCCATGCAAGTTATGACCCATCCGTCACCACCCGACGCGATATCGGCAGTTGCAAGTGCCAAATGTCCAACTCAAGCACCCTCCGTTCCCCGCCGATGCGATATCGCGATCACAGCGGAGCTAGTTCATCGCATTACCTCTAGTACCAGCACCTCACCATGTCATTCTATACCAGGGACCCACCACATCTGATGTCATCTGCTGTACAACCGACGTCAGCAGCCAGAAAGCCGAAACTTCGCGCAGGAAGAAAAATCGCACTTCGGAGCTCTAGAACAAGAAACAGAGGCAGTTTTCGATGCGCGATTAGCGCGAAGCGCTAATCGTGCTTCGCTACAGGAAATAGGCCGTTTCGGGGAATCTTTGGGGAATCTTTGGATTTCTTAGCCCGTTGCGCGCCGGAAAAGCCCGAAAATCGCCCGATTGTGCCAAAGTGATCCGGTTTAAAGACAGTAGCAGATCAATGACAGAGTTTAAAGTGTATCAGATCAAATCATCAGGTATCAAGCATGTCAAGGAGTATCAGTCGACAGCAGAAACCATCAATGTAGCGGCAAAGAGTATCAGTAAAAATCTTGAGCAGCGGCCCGAAGCAGGAGAACATTTAATACCTTCCAGCATATTCAAAGAAAGAGGGCGAAGCCACTTGAAGCCCTCAAATCATAATTATTGCACATTTAACTCACACCAAAGCAGAACTGCAGTTCCCAAAGCACAATCATTCCAGCAGCACCGCATCTAGCCCCCAAGGGCCACATTGTCACCTTTTCTAATTCAACTGCCCCTAGCGCAGCCAAAAAGATTTACTTGCATTTAATTCCAGCAACACTTAGATTTTTGAAGAGTTTTCTAGCAAACCTGTTTAGGTCGGTTGTAATGATGTCTTTCTGATATTTTACTTATAGATACCACGCTAAACAATGTTGTGAGGGGTTGGTTGATTGGTAGTAGTAGTTGGTCAGTTTTCCTTTCCAGCATTTCCTCCGAATAGAGACTCGCACTGTAACTATCATAATTTACATAATCAAAGATTGTTGAAAGCATGGATTGCGAAACTACTTGATGTTTTCTCTTGGCCAAGGAATGATTATGGAATTCCTGTGCTTCTACATGATTCAATAAGTGTTTCTCTCATCTGTTTACTTTTATGTTTTTTACCACCGTTCTGCCTTCTAAATTGCAGAAAAAAATAATAGATTAAGATTTGTTTCATTACACCTTAAGTTCAATTTCTGCATTTCTCGATGTTTTCTTCATAAATAGTTATGAGCATGTATACTTAAATGATCTTGTTTACGTTGTTTCTTTCACATATGAGTGCATGTTTAGGAATTCTTAATTGCTCCTGGATCCCATTCTTCCATTTCTCCTCTTTTTCAGCATGATGAAATGATTCTCCTTTTCCTTTCATCCCTGATGTTCATTCCATACTTTCAGCAGACCGATAATTATATCATGTGTGGCTATCCCGCTCTGTATCACCTTGTGACCAAGCAAACGCTCACAAGCCTCAATCTGTGACTCCATGCCCAATGGTTAGAAACTTATCACACCTTATCTTGCCTCTTTGTTCGAGATTCCTACCTTCCATCCAATCACAAACAACACTCCCTTGAAGCCAGAAAGCTAGCCTAAAATCATCAACGAAGGTTGAATCATAATGAGAGAGCCCTCTCCGATTGCAGGTGGGCTAGAACCTGCAATCCAAAGATTGGTTTGTGGTTACGTCGGCCGTATCCCTATTTGGAGCCTAGGGACAACCTTAGTGTTAACAAGTACATTTGAGCTCAATGAGAAGATTTACATTGGACAATAGATTCCTTCATACAAACCCCAAGCCTTTCTTACTTCAAATGAGGAAGTATTTATACAAATTATAAACTAAAATATCTTGATAAAATCGCAAGATATTTTTACAAATAATGTAAATTTTTTTAAACAAATAGAATTGAAATGTAGGACATTCAAAACAAATGTATCTACTTGTCACTGTCATCATGGATTTATGTTGACAAAGAAGAGAAATTCGAATTTGATTTTAACTCTTAGTTGATGAGATGGCTAACTGTCTTTGAGCATTTTCCTCCCAAAATTTTGCAAACTAGGGTCTTGTCATCCCCTTTTATATATCATTCTGAGACAGATATGTAAAATGTGAGAGAAGTTATTGTAGATAAATATGTTCTTGAGATAAACCTCTCTCCAATTTCCAAAGTTCACCTCTAGTTGTTCCCAATATTCTTCATAAAAGGGTGACTAAACCAAGACTTTGAACAGTCCGAAAAATATGCTATAAAGATATAAATGTATCTCCCATTCTATAATAGCTATGTAAAATATGAATTATTTTATCGTACTTTGGCATATTAGGAACACAAACCTCCTCCAGTTTATCAAGTGTCATCTTTGATTTGCCACAATATGCTATGCAAATGTATAACTAAATATGAAAATTTGGGAAAGATATGCCTACAAATCTTCATCTGTATATCCAAAACCATAATAGCTATCAGAAAACTGAGAGAGGTTTTTGTACATGATGATGTTGGCAGAAAACACCTCTTTCCATTTATGAAAATTCATCAACATTTGTTTGGAAAGCATGTTTGAAGTCAATGTGGTGTATAGGAAAAAGCATACTTTCAATTGATCACGAGACAAACGAATGACGTGGATGCGGGAAATGACATGACATTTAGGGAATGGAGGGTAACATAACCAGTAGTACATGGGAAAGGTGGTTGGAAAGGAGAGTGGTAAGTAGGAAGGTGATAAGTAGTTTTCAGAGGGGGGTCAGAGTGGTAGGCGGTATCGTGACGGGGTGGGGGGTGCAAAACGCAAAGGGGAAGACACATAGCATGGGACCAGCAGGGTAAAACCACCTTTTCGGACACCCCTAGTGGTAAATCTAGGATGGATAAGGGGGTATGAAAAGGATTGTTAGTCTTCAATCTATGGAGCGAGAGGATTGAGGGGCGGGAAAGCTGCAATTGTTTAATCCCATGTGACAAAATCCCTTTTTGTCGTTTTCAACCTTACAATAAAATCAAACTATAGTACCAAGGCCTTTATTATGGTTATATTTAATCACATTTAAATGATGTGATTAATTTAATCTAACCATACTTAATTATCCTTTAATGTTGCATTTCATCTTGCAACATATTTTTTTTTCCTTAAGGTTTTGACCTTTTTTGGAAATAATTTACAACATGGAATATTATTTACAATGGAGGAAATATAATAATCACCATCAGGTGACCCTATAATAATAATAGGACCCTAACAGTGGCTCCAACTAGGGATGGCACTTCCTGGTGAAGTGTCAAGAACACGATAGACAAGTAGCTTTATCCCTTGGGCTAATCCCAAATTTGCAAGATGCTCTGCCATAAAATCTCTGTCACTGAAAACCTCAAACTGAAATCAAACCATTCCTGCAAACAGAAATTTGAAACACACTTAACTGAAACTGAAACTAGAAATACTATTTGGAAAAATTCTCAAAGTATTGATCTTATTTGCATAATGCTACCTACTCTACACAACTGAAAATTATACTGACCCAAATAATACAAAAACTCCAATGAAGCCAGTCAAGTATTTATTGAAACAAGTGAACTTCTTGACTTCCTAATAGCAAAAAAAAAGGATAGCTTGATTTTTTGTCCCCAAAATCAAGGCTATAATATGTAATGGCAATTACAGATGGATCTTGCTCTTATAATGAAAACATGGTTGAACACTTAAGCTGAAAAGAACCTCCATGTAGTCTGCTACAGGACTAATAAAGTCATGATTAAATAGTTTACCCTGCATGCCTTCAAATATTTTAGCAACTAACTCAAGAAAAAAAAATTTACTTTCAGAAGTATATTTTCTCGATTTCAAATGATGAAACACGGGTGTTAAAAAAGCTTCATCAATTTGAAATTCTGCTAACTCATTCCTAATTCATTTTAAATCTTCAAAAGGTAGAAGATTTTCCACATACCATGTCATATTGTTTAGCTAGAAATCTTATTAATGTTTATTGGAGTTTCCATGAATGCTCTAAAATATAGATTCTTTGATAGTGGAGTCACCCTGGAAACTTTGAAGCTCTGGAGACTTTGAACATGAATTCGCTAGGTAAATAATTCAGCCTTCTTGTTTCTGATCCCTATTCACCATCAACAATCAGATTTGGAACTTGATAAACTTTTCTGAGGAAGATAAAATGTCCTCCCGAGTATGGTCATCACTATGTTAGTGTTTCGTAATTTCGAGGCTGAAGAAAAACCCATGGAGGAAACATCAAAACCACTTTCAACTTTAGGATCTATCCCTCCTAAACTGAGAGAGGGATCTCTCTATGAGAATTAGCTTCGGTTACTAGGAATTTTAGGCTAGTTATTGGGCTCAGAGTTTGATTTTGGAAATTGTTTGTTTGGAAGAACAAGAGGAATTCATTGGGAAATGAAGTGAATAAAACTAATTGGGTATGTATCAAACTTTAAAAAGAGTAATCACAGGGAAACCTAGTTACATTTACTGGATCTTTTAAAGTGAATTATGAAGTGGAGAAAAAATGTATTTCAGTAGTGATTGAAAAGCATTTTAGAATTTCTCAATCAAACTTCAAAAAAAACATGCAGATTGTAAAAGCAATCGAAATAATGTGTTCAAGAACATATCTTATTTTTCACATCTCCTATTTTACAATTAGATTTCAGATGATAAACATACAGAGAATAAAAGTGGAAACAACAATTACAATAAGAAAAACATCACTCGTATAGTGTAGCACAAGAATCCTATGAAAAGTCTTTGTATTGTTCATTAGTCCATTTGAACTCAATGAGAAGCTTTACATTGGACATAGATTTCTTCATACAAACCCCAACCCTTTCATACGTAGAATGAGGAAGTATTTATACAAATTCTAAACAAAAATATCTTGATAAAAATCTCAAGATATTTTTACAAATATTCTAAACTATTTTACACAAATAGAAATAAAAAGTAGGAGATTCAAAACTAGTGTATCTACTAGGCACTATCATTATGGATTTATGTTGACAAAGAAGAGAAATTCAAATTTGATTGCAACTCTTAGTTGATGAGATGGCTAGCTATGATTGACCATTTTCCTCTTGAAATTCGGGAAAATAGGGTCTAGTCAACCCTTTTTATATCTCAATACGAGATAGTTGTGTAAAAAGTGAGAGATTATAATTTAGAAATATATTTTTGTGATAAACCTCTCTCAGATTCCAAAACTCCAGCTCTAGATGTTCCCAATATTATCTGCAAAAGGGTGACTAAAACAAGACTTTGCATAGTCTCAACAATAGTTTGTAAAGATGTATATGTATCTCTCATTCTATAATAGTTGTGTAAAATATAAAGTAGGTTATTTTATTTTGGAATCTTCGGAACATAAACCTCCTCCAGTTTCACAAGATTTATCTCGAATAGGCCACAATATGTTCTGCAAAAGTATAACTAAACATGGAAATTTAGGGAAAATATGCCTACAAAGCTTCATTTATATATCCCAAACCATAATAGTTGTGAGAGAACTAAGAGAGGTTTCTTTACATGAGGATGTTGGTAGCAAAAATATATTTATCTTTATGAAAATTCGTCCTCATTGGTTTGGAAACCATGTTTGAATTAAATGTGGTGTATAGGAAAAAACATAGTTTCAACTAATCATGAGACAGGTGAATGATGTGGATGGGGGAATGTCATGGCAGTAGGGGAACAGAGGGTGACATAAATAGAGTGTGTGGGAAGTATGGTGGGAAAGGAGAGTGGTAAGAAATTTTCGAACGCGGGTTGGAGTGGTAGGCAGTACGGTGGGGGGGTATGAAACATAGTGGGGAATACACTTAACATGGGACTGGTAGGGTAAAACCATCCTTTTGTACCACCCTTGGTGGTAAAGCTACGATGGAGAAGGGGGGCTAAAAAGGATTGTGAGCCATCGATCCATGGAGTGTAGGTTTTAACACCATACATAAATTACCTGCATATGAATTATAAAACATAGAAAATAAACAATGCAAGAGCATAACACATAAAACACATATACATAGAGATTTTCCCCTGGATCCCAAAACCA
>APFE031066621.1:155560-165572 GCA_000404065.3 Pinus taeda
ACATATTTATACATGCCGAAGCATCCAATACCATGGACTGAAAACCATTGTGTCCAATACCATGGACTGAAAACCATCACGTTCAATATCGTGTACCAAAAACCATTGCATCCAAAAAACATGTCTAAAAATGATGCATAAAACCATAGGTGGGTCCACCCAACCTAACATAGGGTCCAAAACCATAAATTGGGGTTATGGGTGCCCTTTAATCCCCTTGTTAACTACGTGGAAAGAATATAACATAACCCAACATTTTCCCACTTGTTCTTTTCTTTCCATAGGTTGCCACAAGAGAGCTTAGTCATTTTCCGAACCCTGAAATGCCCATTGTCTCTCTACACCAAGAGAACTTCTTAGAGCTCATGGATTTTGTCAATGCATCTGCAGTATTATTCAAAGTCTCCACCTTTACGAGCAACACCTTTTTTTCTTCTATCATATCCCTCACAAAATGATACTGAACATCAATGTGCTTTATCTTTGAATCATATGCAGGGTTCTTTGCCAAGAAAATTGCACTTTGGTTTTCACAGTCTATCCTTATATATTCTTGTACTAACACCATACCTGAACATAATCTCTACAACTAAACTAGTTCTTTGCTTGTATGATTCGCTTCCATGTATTCTGCCTCTGTAGTTGATAGTGCCACTACAAATTGTTTCTTACTCATCTCGCTGACTACACCTCCAAATAGGTTTAACACATACCCACTTGTAGATCATCTCTGATCTAGATCTCCTGCCTAGTATAAATCAACAAATCCACGAATATCCAACATTCTGTGTAATCCTGGTCTTTGTTGGTAGCACAAAGAATAATCACTAGCGCCACTCAAGTACTTGAAAACTCGCTTCACTACTATCCAATGCTCCTTTCTTGGTTTTGACATAAACCTGCTCAATACTCCCAGTGCATGTGCAATGTATGGTCTAGTACGGACCATTGCATACATCAAGCTACCAACTGCACTTGCATATGGAACACAGGACATGTCGTGTTACTCTTCTTGTGTCTTAGGACATTGTTCAGTAGATAACCTTACACCTACAGGAATAGGAACCTTCACTAGTTTACTATCCTGCATATTAAACCTCTGTAGTATTATCTCAACATTTTTCCTCTGGTTTAAACAGAGCTTCCTCTTTTCCTGATATCTTTTAATTTCCATGCCCAAAATATACTTTGCAGCACCAAGATATTTCATGCCGAATTTGGAGGACAATTGGGTCTTCAAATCCTAGATAATTTCTTTGTCATTTCCAACTAGCAACATATCATCCACATACAAGACCAAATAAATAACACCGTCACCAATTAGTTTAAAATATACACAATGATCTTCTTTTCTTGTGGTGAAGCCAAGTCCCCATATAAATGTATCAAATTTCTAATGCCACATCCATGGTGTCTGTTTTAACCCATATAGAGACTTCTTTAACTTGCATACCAGTTCTTTCTTACCTTTCATTGCAAATCCTTCAGGTTTCTTCATGTAGTTTCCTCTTCCAAATCCCTGGGAAGAAATGTTTTCTTCACATCCATCTATTCTACCTCAAAATGAAAAGTAGTAGTAACAAATAAAAGTAATCCAATAGAAGTTACCTTGGCAACAAGAGAAAAAATATCACCAAAATCAATTCTCAGCACCTGGAGAATAACCTTTTGCTACCAATCGAGCTTTGCATTTCTCCACTTTTCCTTGTGCACTTGTCTTCTTTTTGAACACCCATTTGCTACCAATGGGTTTCCTTCTAGCTAGCAACTCCACCAGATCCCAAGCCTCATTTTTGTGCAAAGATGCCATTTCATCAACCATGGCCTCTTTCTAGGGTTTTCCATCCTCTGAATCCACTGCTTCCTTCATAGTTCTGGGATCATCATCAGTAACAAACAAAGAAAAATTTGAATAGAAATTAGATGGACTATACCTTTATGGTTGCCTTCTTTATTGATATGATCTTCTCACAACAGGAGTTTGTGGCTCTTCATATTCCGATTCCTCCTTTGCTGTAGGGTATGATTCTTCCTCCTTTAGCTCAAACTCTATCTTCTCAGGTTCCTTTGGTTGTACTTCATGTTTAATAACATCTTTCACCTCTCTGAACACCACATCTTAGTTGTACACAACCTTTCTTGTTACTGGGTTCCAAAGCTTATAATCCTTTAAACCATCCTTATACCCAATAAAGATGTACTTTTTATATTTACTATCCAACTTGGTTCATTTCTCCTTTGGAACATGTACATATGCGTCACATCCAAATACCCTTAGATGTGAAAGAGATGGTTTCTTACTAGTCCATACCTCTTGAGGAGTCTTATCCTCCAACGCTGATGAAGGTGGCCTGTTGACCAGGTAACATGCAATATCCACCGCCTCTACCCAGAATTCTTGTCCTAACCCGACACCACTGAGCATGCTTCTTGCACTTTCAATCAACGTCTTATTCATTCTTTCTGCAACTCCATTTTGCTGAGGTGTATATGGAGTAGTTTTCTGTCATGCTATACCACACTGCTTACAAAATTCTTCAAATTCCTTGATGCAAAACTCTCCACCATTATCTGTCCTCAACACCTTTATCTTTTTCTCTGTCTGATTTTCCACGAGAGCCTTAAATTCTTTAAACCTGTAAAAGACTTCAGATTTCTTGTTAAGGAAATATATCCATGTATTCCTTGAGAAGTAATATATAAATGATACGTAGTACACACACTTACCCAGTGACGAAACCTTCATATTTATAAACACATCATTGTGCACAAGTTCTAATATCTATTTCACCCTCTTACTAACGGAGGGGAAACTCACCTGATTCTGCTTCCCATATACATAATTTTCACAGAAATCAAAATCGAGAGAGCTATTACTCATGCCTTCTACCATATCTTTACCATGAAGTATCCAAAGGCCCTTCTCTCCAATATGTCCAAGCCTTTGATGCCCGAACACGGTCTTCTCTCCAGAGACCACTAGATTTTCTGCTCCACTTTCAGGAACCACAGAACTATTGCACCTATCAATAACAATGCTACCTTGCAGTTTGTACAGAGTTCCAATTCGAGCTCCCCGCATCAATACCAATGCTCCCTAAACCATTTTGCAAGTATCCTTCTCGAACACTGTTTTTACACCTGCACCATCTAGCTTGCTTACAAAAATCAATTTTTTGGGCTAATGGAGGAATATGTAGAACACCTAGAAGCATTGTAAGCCTTCCAGCTTGCAACTTCAACTTTAATTTTTCACGACCAATGATTATAGCCTTCTTATCATCCCCTAAGAAGACATCACCACCATCATATTTCTCATACTCGCAGAACCACTCTCTATGGGGAGTGAATTGAAAGGATGCACCTGAGTCAATCAACCATGCATCATGATCAACATGTGTACTTGAAGAAGCCAAGTACACATCCCCACCTTCATCTGAGGTGGTTTTCGCCTCTGTGGAAGGACATCATCAGATCATTTTCCTTTGTTAGGAGCTTTAGATTTACAGTCCCTTTTGAAGTGCCCTTCCTTTCCACATTTCCAGCACACCACCTTTACAGGTTTTCCTGGAGATTTAGATCTCCCACTGTATGACTTATTTTTGTTTTTTTTTTTTTCTAGGACTGTCCTCGTACAGAAAAGGCATCACAATTCTAGCTCTCCATATTTTTCCATCTCATCTCCTCCATCAACAAGGATGAGACTATTTCATCAAAATCCAAGGCAGTTGCATTGCTACCTATGACAATGACCAGACTATCCTAAGAATCTAGTAGAGAACACAACAAGCTGATGCACTTATCTTCATCTAAAATTTTAATATCAGTAGATGCTAACTGACTTACCACAATATTAAATGCATTTAGATTCTCTATCACTAAGTCTCCATCTTTCATCCTTAGGTTATATAGATTTTTCCGCAGGAATAGTTTATTCACTAGAGACTTAGATTGGTACAAAGTCCCTACTTTTCCCATAAATCCTTCACCCTAGCTTCCCCTGATATATTCAATAATACTGAATCTAAGACACACAATCGTATTATTCTCTTTGCCTTCCAATCCAACTTCTTCCATTCTTCATCGGACACTCCCGTTGGCTTAGTACACAGATCTATTGTGATCCACTGATCTTTGTCCACCAACAAATAATCCATATTGAGTTTCCACAACTCAAAACTTTGACCATTAAATTTGTCGGCCTCTATCTTTCCACTGCTCGTCATCTTCATTCACTGCTAGAATCGATCTCGTAGAGCTCCCACTAAAAAGGTTCTACCATAGGCCCGAGCAAAACCCCTTCACAACGAAGGCGTCCCATTGAAGCCAAAACTACTATGATACCAAATGTAGGTTTTAACCCCATATAGAAATTACCTGCATACGAATTCTAAAGCATAGAAAATAAACAATTCGAAAGCATAACACATAAAACACATATACACAGATATTTTCCCCTGGATCCCAAAACTGAGACTACCAGCTTGATTTTTCATTATGTTCATTTCAATGTTACAATACATATTTATATATTCCGAAGCATCCAATACCATGGACCAAAAACCATCACGTCCAATACCATGGACTGAAAACCATCGCGTCTAATACCATGGACTGAAATCCGTTGCGTCCAAAAAACATGTGCGAAAATCATGAACTAAACCATAGGTGGGTCCACCCAACCTAACATAGAGTCCAAACCCAAAATTTTCTAGAGCACTCCCCTTACCCCATAAAGTGTGTGTACGAGTGCCCTTCAAACCCCCTATTAACTACATGGAAAAAATATAACACAACCCAACATGGAGCGAGAGAATCGAGGGGTGGGAAAGCTTCAACTGTTTAACCCCATGTCACAAAATCCCTTTTTGTCATTTTCAACCTTACAATAAAATCAAAGTATAGTACCAAGGACTTTATTACAATTTTATTTAATCACATTTAAATGATGTATTTAATTTAATATAAACATACATAATTATCCTCTAATGTTGCACTTCATCTTGCAAGCATTTTTTTCTTTTCTTTTTCTCAAGGTTTTTACCTTTTTTGGAAATAATTTACAATATGGAATATTATTTACAACATCTGAAATATAATAATCACCATCAAGTGAAATTATAATAATTATAAGACCCTAACAGATGGGATGCAACATAAGTGAGGAATGAAAAGAAGGTCACATTCAAGTTAGGTCTGCAGGATCAGTTGCCCACACAGATGTAAGAAAGAAATTACACGAGATTAGAGAGCATTGGCTCAGGGGGATTTTCTTTGTTAAGCAGTAGTAGGAAACAATTGTCTGCCTCATATAGGAATATTTTTAAGAAAATGAAAGATTTTCATCTTGGGTGAAATACCCTTATTTCATTTAAATTGAAAGCTTGACCTTGCCAAGCAGTCTTGTGTTTATGAAACACAATTAGGGTAAGATTTCAGTGTCACTTAGTATATAAATTGGTATCACTATGGGAGTTGTTAGTTTGGGCTCATATCGAGTGACCTTGTGTTCAAATGGACATTTATTTTTCTAATAAGAAGTATTCTAGTTTTCCTAGTACATTGTTCCATTTGTATCTATTTTTTTGGGACAATGGTATTGCTTAAGTAGTGGTCGATATTTTGAGGCTTGAACTTAGGGGGATCAGCGTTGACTGTAAAGATGCTCAGGAGAAGTGAGCATAGAAGATGAAGCAACAATGGTGGTGAGGAGCAAGTAGGAATGCATCTCTAATGACTAGTACTTACAACAATGGTAATACCATGGGAAATTTTAATTGGTATCGATTTCTTTTTAAATGATACAAAATATGTGTTAGTAGAGAAAGTACTTAACCAACAACCTAAGGCATTCAGAACTAGATAAATTCAAAGAATAGGTAATATATTTTTAGGGGAATCATATCACATTCACCTAGTTTATGGAGCAACAATAACAACATTCCTTAAAGAGATTTGTAAAAAGCATAATCCACATCTCGATAGCTAGACCTTGGTCTTGACATACATTAATTTCATGGGGGAGAAAAAGGCTTCTTGTAACCGTTTTCCATTGATGTTAAAGGGGAAGAGAATTACTAGAGAAGTTGTGATGGTTCGTGCAAAGGAGAGAAAATAATTGGTGCCTTATGGTATGAGAAGTTTGGAAGCAGCATGTGGAGTGGCCATAAAAGTAAACATGAGGTTGAGATGTTGTCATCAATGCCAAAGGGGGAAATTTTTGGATAGTTGGCATTGTCTGTATGTCTAGTGGTTTTAAGTGTGTTGTAATTGATGTCAACAATCATGCTGGGAGATGTGTTGGGAAGTTGGATCATTTAACTATTGGCAAGAGTGTTGGCATTGATGTCAACCAAACTAGCATGGATGCTTGTTGCACCATATGCTGGCTTTGATGTTCCCTAACCTAGTTGTGATGGTAATTGGGCTAGAATTTATATGCTTGATGTGTCAAGCTCAAGTGGAGCCCCATGGTTTCTACAGTGCCCTGTAAAGAATTATAATAGTAGCAGGCTTATTTAAAATCCATACAATTATGACTATAATGACTGGTAGTCCAGGCTCAAAAGGAATCCTATGGTTCCTGGAGTGTTCTGTAGAGAATCATTAGAGTAGAAGGCTTATTGGAAGAGCCACAAAATGACGACTATGGTGATTGGAAGTCCAAGAGGAATCCCATGTTTACTGAAGTGCTCTATAGAGAATCATTACGGTAGAAGGCTTATTGGAGAAGCCATAAAATCATAAATTTGGTGGTTGGGAGTTGAGGATTCCGGGCATAAGAAGAACAGTCATGGAGCAAAGAGTGGTAGAGAGTTTAAATATATTTTATAGGTAGTTGATGGGCTCAAAGACTACACCACAACTTCTCCATTGGAAATTTCTTTGAAAGAACTTTCCAACGATATATGGAATTTTGCAAATGGTTTCCTAGATCAAAAGCTATGGACTACCAAAGTTAGAGTTTTGAAGTCCTAAGTAGGCCAAAATAATGGAGATCAACAAAGTAGAATGATGAATATTGGAGATTGGGATATCAGAACCATGGAGCATATCAAAGCATTGGGGTAGGCTATATTGGAAGTCAGAAAATATTGAAACTCCAGAGGTCATGTTGGGTCCCTATAATACTAGTGATTACCCCATTACTATTGTAGTTATACCCCTTATTAATATTGTTGTGCCCCTATTATCCCCATATTGTTATTACCGTGCCCCATAGAATCCCTCTATTTTTATTTTTGTGGCTTTATATTATTATTGTTAGGTAGGCTAGGTTATATTGTGACTCTTTAGACTCCTATATATAGAAAGGAGGTTTTGTCATTTGTATCATCCAAGAATTGTTCATTTATCTTTTCTTGAGCTAGTTTCATAACATTTGGTATCAGAGCTTTGGAGTCTAGGGTTTCTCTACTCCAAACAGGTCACCGTGGCATTCTCGCTATAACTTTTTCTGTGACATTTCAGAAGTCGAAAACAAAACCCATTTGAGAAGACATCGCACTAAATCTCGGGTCCGAATTTCGGAGCCTTTTACGCTATATGTGTGGAAATATGATCTGAGGAATTTCGTCACTTTGTAGACTCCTGAATTACATTCCAAACAGGTGACCTGGGGAAAATCGTCATAACTTTGTCTCTGAGCATTGGATTGACATTTTGTAAGAAGGCACAGAAAGAGGACGGATTTTAGTTTCTTCTATATATTTTTCAGAGTTAAAGGTCAAAAAAATGACTCGTGGCATGTCGTACAAGTTCGCTCTACTAAACTAGTCTATAATCCGGTCACTGTGGGAGATTTCACATAAATATTCCTTCGAGAATCCAATTTGTATCATACTAGTGGCATTAGAAAGAGGACACAGAGGGCTACCACAGGTCGCAATTTCAAAATTGGATGTTCTGAAAGTATAGAGATACATCAGAGGCAATATCGAGCTCCTAAAAAGTGAAAAAAATGTGTGTAGATTCTTTTAAATTTTTGCTTAAGATTGGTTTGAAAATTTATTTTGAAGGAATTAAAAGGGCTAGTAGAGCATTATTATCAGTAATTGATTCCTCGAGGAAATAAAATGCAAACACTTAGTAAGGAACCTGAAAGCTCTAGCATGAATCATGAAGAAGAGGAAGAAATGCTACATGATATATCAACAAATCTCATGTTCACAAAAGTTAACAAAAGCTAAGATAAATGGCGTGGAAGCTAAGATGAGTCGCACGGAGGCTAAGATGAATGGCATGGAAGCTAAGATGGACAATTTTAAGATAGATTTGAACACAAATTTGAAGACATGCATGGTAGATTTGAAGACAAATTTCACAAATTTTCTACAATAAATACTTACTAATGGTGAAAAGGTAGTAAAGGAAACTCATGATGTGAACAAAGAAAATGTTAGTCATGATATCATAGACTCTAATGTGGGATTGAAGACCCACCATATTCCAAAAATTGATATGAGGAAGTTTGATGGCAAGGATCCTGCAACATGGATATTACAAATGGAGAAATTTTTCGATCTCAATAATGTGCAAAACACACAAAAGGTACATATTGCAACTTTATATTTGGAACCAAATCAGGTTTTATGGTATCAATGGCTTTCCTCGCATAAAAAATTTCTCGCTTGGGCAATTTTTACGGAAGAATTGATAGCACATTATGAGGATACAAAAAGCAACACTTTTTTTAGCCAATTGATAAGTCTCAAACAAAAGGGTTCAATAATGGAGCACATTGAGGAGTTCCAAAAATTGAACATAAGGGTAAAAGATATTCCAGAGGAGCATAGGATTGATGTGTTCATAGGGTCTTTAAAGGATAATATCCAACATGATGTTCGCCTTTGGGAACCTGATTCATTACAGAAGGCATTCAGGTTAGCAAGAAAAATGGAAAGCAAAATTATGGTAACCACGAAGCATACCACTCACAACTATAAAGATGGAAGTGTTGTTGCCCCTAGTCTTCCACAAACTATAAGGATGACACCACAACAATTGGAAGAAAAAAAAGCAAAAGGAATTTGTTGCAATTGTTATAGCAAATACACTAAAGGTCATATGTGTGCTGAGAAGAAATTATTCTACATAGATTGTGAAGAGGAAGAAGAAAAGGAGGAAGAAAGGTCAAAAGAAGAGGATATAATCCAAGAACAAAGCCTAGATAAAGAAGAAATAATCTAACCATATCTTGTAATGCATTGGCTGGAATTACCACTCATCAAACCATCAAGATAGAAGGACAAATCAAGAAGAGAAAAGGTAATAGTGTTGATTGATTCAGGAAGCACCCATAATTTTATTCATTGTAAGGTGGCAAAAAAGAATTGAATTGCCTCCTATATCCAGCACCAGAGTGTCAAGTGATGATTGCAAATGGAGGAACAATAAATTTCTCTGGAAGGTGCCATAATATCAAGCTATCCATGGGAGAATATATATTGACTAGCCCAATGCTTTCCATTCCAATGGGAGGTGCTCATGTTGTACTAGGAGTCCAATGGCTACAATCCCTAGGTACAATAGCTTTTAATTTTCAAGAACTTTTCATCAAATTTTCTATGAAACGAAAGGAAGTAGAATTAAGGGGTATTGTAGGGAAACTGGGAAAGATAATTAGCTCTAATGGTATGAAAAAGCTTCTAAAAAAGGAAAAACGAGGTGTCACAATTATGTTCACTAGATGTTTCCACATCGGAATCATCTATTTCGCCAGATCTCCAAAAAGTCATAGACAATCATTCCAAGGTATTTGAGACTCCCAAAATTCTCCCACCTATGCGTGATCATGATCATGACATTCATATGATTCCAGGAAGTGTTCCTCCAAACATCATGCTGTATAGATATCCCTATGCCCAAAAGAGTGAAATTGAACGTATGGTTGCAGAAATGCTAGAGGCTGGTATAATTACACTGAGTCAAAGTTCTTTCTCTGCTCCAGTAGTATTGGTGCACAAGAAGGATGGATCATGGTGCATGTGTCCGGATTATAGGGACTCAAACA
>APFE031066621.1:168409-218480 GCA_000404065.3 Pinus taeda
TTCATTTATGTAATGTAAAGGAGGTTGCCCCCTCGAAGAGGCTGAATTCTAAGGCATTGATCTATCTTTTCTATCTTTTCTTGAGCTGGTTTCATAATAGGTCAGGTCATATCAGGACATCAGAAGCTAGAGGCCATCTAAACATCAGAGGTTAGAGCAAGTGGGTATCAAAATATTAGAAGGTTGAAGCCATCAGAACCTTGGAACTTCTTAATAGTTTAATTTTGAAAATTTATGATAAATGGAGTTTTCGATGTGTTAAAAGCACTGCAGGGATGTGTAGCAGGAGCAACAAAGGTTTTTATTGCAAATCCAAGGCTTGTGAGGACCCCTTCTCCCTCCTCTCGTAGGAAACATGGTGGCATATCATTGGCTCTGAGAAGCTCCAGTGGCACTTGACGTCAGCATGTTGTGGTAGTATAGTTGATAGGGGTAGATTGTTTTGGATTTTGTGTGGACCAATGGGGAAAATCAGGGTGACACATGTCACCACTTAGGAGGTGACATGTGGAGAAATGATGAAATCATGATGTCATCTCGAAGGTCATCATGTCAAAGGTTGAGGAGATCGTAACTCATGTACAAATGGAATTTGCAAATGTTATGATAAAAGGGGGCTATGATATTATCTACCACATGGTCATGTGGAGATCAAATGTCTAAGCAGAGGGAGATAAAGCACAATCGAGACTTTGAAAATGTTACGATATGCAGGGTGCTCTAATGATATTAACACTTCACTATGAAATCCCAAATGAACCAAAATCGATAGCTATAACATAGGGAGATAGGCCCCTGATATGAACCAGAAGTCTTGGCACTTAAGTGTTGTACTAGTGGTCATAAGAAGTGGTCATATGGTGTGAAAAGCGATGAGGATTAATAAGTAGAAGCTAAAACACAATCGGGACTTTTCAAAAATTACGATATGTAGGGCCTCCAATATAATGCTATAGTGGTATGCTAAGTCGATGGTCATATACTCTGTATTATGAGAAAGAAAACATTTAGGGAGCTAAGTGCCAAGGGGCTACAAGTATCAGAACTAAGTGATATCATAACGTTATTTTTGTTTGAGTTACAATATGTTGTGGCTCCAATATAACTATATAAAGGTGCATGGTAGATGGATGAGTCAAAAACAAGGACCACAATTGTGCAAAGGAGTTGGTCTCAAGAACAATAATGATTATCAAAGATCGTTGAGTCAAGGCAACAAGGACCATGATTTTCATAAAAGAGTGTTGGGCTTGCCTTTAGGTGAGACAAGCCATATTTGTGCTATGATGCACAATTTAGTGAATTAAATAAAGTTCAAGGACGTCATACCAAATTACAGTCAATTTGTCTGAAGCCATGAATAAGCATGGGGATCCCCAAGGATAAGCGATTTGTTCATAGGGAGGATAAGGTTTGGTTGAAGTGCACGGGTGGACTCAGAATTAATTCTCAGTACGGGAAAACTTTCAAGTGCCCATTCTCATGTTTAATGCAGTGGCAGAGACCAAGTTAGACACACCAACATAATGAAAGAGCCATGCTGAGGTACACTAGATCAGTATGGATGCAAGGCGAAGAAGACATGTTGAGGTACACTCAGGCAGTGTGGATACATGAATCATAGGCACAATTGTGAAGAGTGTAACATAAAAAGAAAACGAATGATTTTCATTGAGTAAAGTTGGGGGAAATATCATCGCTGTGTGAGAGATGTGCGAAGAGCTTTGTCTTATGGGTGTGTTGTTGTATGTGTGGCTAAGTGAGCTTCTATTGTTGTGAAAGGCTGAGAGTTATAAGTAGAAGGAAGAGACTCTGACAGATAGAGTCATTGTTGTTGTGTGAAAGGCTGAAGGTGCCTATTCAGAGGAAGACGATTGAGTGAGTCTATGTCGTGCGAGAGGTCGAGAGAGTCTATGGACTAGAAAAGTGTTGAGTGATGAAGGCATCTTCTTAAGAGCATAAAGTTGAGAAATAAGTATGATGTTGAAGAGCAGAGGGTCGAAAGCAATAGAATGTTGCGATGGGATGTGATGAGTGATTGTTGTTGAGTAGAGTAGTAAGCTTCTATAGAGTGAGCAAAGTGAGAACAGAACATAGTTAAGATCAGGTAAAGTTGCTGTCAATTACAGAGAACATTGAGTTCCTTCTTGAGTTTGGGTTGGAGCCTACATACAGGAAGTTAGTGGTTCTATCTCTGGTGGGTGCTTGAGAAAGATTGGGGGTTGGTGCCTCCTACAAGTTGGTGCTTCACATGGTTCTTCTAGTAAACTCGACAAAGGAGGGAGTTGGTGCTTCCTCCTAATCGGTGCTGGAAAACAATCAAAGGTAGCTAGTGTTTCATGTGACTCACAAAATAGATTAATGTGATAAAGTAGGTTCTCTTATCTTACATCAATAACAACAACAAGCTTTGGTGATTTTTTCTTTAAAGGTTTTCAACGTAAAACATTGTGTCTCATATCTATGATGCTCATGGTGTGTGCTTGTATTTTGATTTCATATTGTTGTCATATGATATGTTGTTGTTGATTGTATGGATGCTTCCTCAATTTGAAAGTTGTCATAAGAAGTTAAAAATTTGCCTTAATACTGATTCATTCCTCTCAATATTAACATTCTTTCCAACATTTCTAAGAGATATAGCTATAAGAAAATTGCATCCCCACATTTATAACAAAAATAAAAAAGATTAACTGAATAAAAAATCCTAACCATCCTTTCAATAATAAGAAAAATCTAAATTGAGCCAAGGACACTCACACCATATCCATTAAATTATGATAACTATGAAAAATATTTTATTAAATCCCAATCACCTATGAATTTATTTTTATAAAGATAGTAACATTATAAATATAACAACTCAAAGTGACATGGCCTCCTTTAAATAATCCCACTGATTGAAGCATAAATTAGTGAAAGAAGTCGAGCTATACTGATGAAGAAAAAGACGAATGTGAAGATTATGTGTGCACAAATTGAGATAGAAATTGAGATGAACACTTTTTCTTGATGTGTTGTTTTAAGGGTTAAAATCCTTTCATCCCTATACTTCATTTTATCTTTAGCTTTGCACATGACCACTGAACAACTCATAGTGATAGGGTCACCTTTTAGATAAATCTAATGTGTGGAGCGTAAATAGGTGGAAGAGCTTGACTTGTAATGAAGAAAAATATTAGGGCATGCTAAAATCCTTTTCTCTTTCAATTTTAAATGTGTTTATTCTTTCGAAAAAACTACATAAAGTTAAACTCTACGGATATTTTTGTGCACGTAATTTGTTGCAAAATCTACTTTCCATTATGTTACTGAGCAATTGTAAATATTAATTACTATATTGTAAATTAATAATTGGTTTACGAATTTCTTTTTATTATATTTATTATATTGTAAATTAATAATTTGTTTAGTAATTTCTTTTATTATATTATAGATTAATAATAGGTTTAGTAATTTATTTTTAATTTGGGTTGGTTGAAGGAGAATAATATGATCTAGATGAAGTAGTGAATCCATTATTAAATTACTACTTGATTTTTAATATATTTTAATATAGTTTTGGTATACTAACTTTTTCATTCACGTGTTCATTTTTAAGTTTTTTTAATCATAAAATTTTCCATAATGTAATATTTTGAAAAGTTAATTTTTTTTAGTCATAATCTTTGGTTTTAATTCTATGGTTGAAAAATTATCAATATTTTAATGTTTTCCTAAGTCATGATATTTTATCTTTAATGTTATGGTTGAAAACAATTACAAGTATTTCTTCTTTACAACCATGCTTGAAAATTGTTGGAATTTTAAGGTGTTTCAAAGATGTGATTGTTGCGTTGTGTTATATTCTTTCCACGACTAGCCCACGTACTTAATTGGGGGATAGAGGGGGGGAGATCATAGGGGGTTTGAGGTGGACCCGTAACCCTACTTTATGGCATCCCCACCTATGGTTTTGTGCATGATTTTCGCACATGTTTTTGGACTCGATGGTTTTTGGTCTATGGTATTGGATGCTTCGGCATGTATAAATATGTATTATAACATTGAGAGGAACATAATGAAAAATCAAGCTGGTAGTCTCGGTTTTGGGATCCGGGGGAAAATCTCTATGTATATGTGTTTTATGTGTTATGCTCCCACATTGTTTATTTTCTGTGTTTTAGAATTTGTATATAGGTAATTTCTGTTTGGGGTTAAAACTTACATTTGGTATCAGAGTTGTTTCTGGCTTCAAGGGGACACCTTTGTTACTAAGTGTTTTTTCTCGGGCCTATAGTAGTCCCTGTTCAGTGGGAGATTTGCGAGATCAATTCTGGTGGTGAAAGAAGATGGTGAGTAGTGGAAAGATAGAGATTTAGAAATTTAATGGTTAGAGTTTCGAGTTATGGAAACTCAAGATGGAGGATATGTTGGTGGATAAGGATCAGTTGATTGTGGTAGATCCAGGTACTAAACCAACGAGAGTGTTCGATGAACAATGGAAGAAGTTGGATCGGAATGCAAAGAGCGCAATACAATTCTGTGTCTTAGATTCAGTATTGTTGAATGCATCAGGAGAAGCTACGGTAAAGGTTTTGTGGCACAAGTTAGGGACTATGTACCAATCTAAGTCTCTAGTGAATAAACTGAAGGCTAGGGATGATAGGAAGGCTAGAATATTTGGTCATGAAAAGGTAAAGTTGAAGTTGCGAGGTGGAAAGGTTAGAACACTTCTGGGTGTTCTGCATACTCCTGCATTAGCCTAAAATCTGATTTCTATAAGCAAGCTGGATGATGAACGTGTAAGAACAATGTTCGAGAAGGATACCTATAAGATGGTTCAGGGAGCACTGGTATTAATGTGGGGAGCTCGAATTGGAACTCTCTACAAGCTACAAGGTAGAATTGTTATTGATGGGTGCAACAGTTCTGTGGTTCCTGATAGTGGAGTAGAAAATCTAGTGGTCTCTCGCGAGAAGACCATGTTGTGGAATCAAAGGCTCGAACATATTAGAGAGAAGGGCCTTCAAATAGTTCATGGTAAAGGCATGGTAGAAGGTATGAGTAATAGCTCTCTATATTTTGGTTTCTGTCAAAATTGTGTATATGGGAATTAGAATCAGGTGAGTTTCCCCTCTAGTAGTAAGAGGGTGAAACAGATATTAGAACTTGTGCATAGTAATGTGTTTGGACCTATGAAGGTTCCATCACTGGGTAAGTCTGAGTACTATGTATAATTTATAGATGACTTCTCAAGGAATACATGGATATATTTCCTTAAGAATAAATCTAAAGTCTTTGACAGGTTTAAAGAATTGAAGGCTCTCGTGGAAAATCAGGTGGAGAAGAAGATAAAGGTTCTGAGGACAAATAATGGTGGAGAGTTTTGTAGCAAGGAATTTGAAGAATTCTTTAAGAAGCATGGTTTAGCATGACAGAAGAATACTGCATATACACCTCAGCAAAATGGAGTTGTAGAAAGAATGAATAAGACATTGATGGAAAGGACAAGAAGCATGCTTAGTGGTGCCAGGCTAGGACGAGAATTCTAGGCACATGTGGTGGATACTCCATGTTACTTGGTCAACATGTCAGCTTCATTAGCGTTGGAGGATAAGACTCCACAAGAGGCATGGACTGGTAAGAAACCCTCTCTTTCACATATGAGGGTATTTGGATGTGATGCATATGTACATGTTCCAAAGGAGAAACGAACCAAGTTGGATAGTATATCTGAAAAGTGCATCTTTATTGGGTATAAGGATGGTTTAAAGGGTTATGAGCTTTGGAATTGAGTCACATGGAAGGTTGTTTATAGGCATGATGTGCTGTTCAGATAGGTAAAAGATGTTATTCAACATGAATTCCAACCAAAGGAACCTGAGAAGGTAGAGTTTGAGCTTAAGGAGGAAGAATCAAACACTATAACAGAGGAGGAATCAAAAGATGAAGAGCCACAAACTCTGGGTGTGGGAAGATCAGTTCGAGAAAGAGGGCAGCCAGAAAGATATAATCCATTTGCTTTCTGTTCAAATTTTTCTTTATCTATTACTGATGATGATCCTTGAACTGTTGAGGAAGAAGTAGATTCAGAGGATGGAAAACTTTGAAAAGTGGCCATGGTTGACCAAATGGCATCTTTGAACAAAAATGAGGCCTGAGATCTGGTAGAGTTGTCAGGTGGAAGGAAACCCATTGCCAGCAAATGGGTGTTCAAGAAGAAGACAAATGAAAAAGGAAAGGTGGAGAAATACAAAGCTTAGTTGGTAGTAAAATGTTATGCCCAGGTGCCGGGAATTGATTTTGGTGATATTTTTTCTCCTATTGCCAAGGTAACTTCTATTACGTTACTTTTATCTGTTGTTGCTTATTTCGATTTTGAGGTAGAATAGATGGATGTGAAGACATTATTTCTTGATGGGGATCTGGAAGAGGAGGTCTACATGAAGCAACTTGAAGGCTTTGCAGTGAAGTGTAAGAAAGAACTAGTATGCAAGTTAAAGAAGTCTATGTATGGGTTAAAGGAATCACTAAGGATGTGGTATCAGAAATTTTATACATTTATACAGGGACTTGGCTTCCTTAGAAGTAATGCAGATCACTGTGTGTGTTTTAAATTAATTGGTGACCATGTTATTTATCTCGTCTTGTATGTGGATGCTATGTTGTTCATTGGAAATGACAAAGAAATTATCAAAAATTTGAAGACCCAATTGTCCTCCAAATTCAACATGAAAGATCTTGGTGCTACAAACTATATTTTGGGCATGGAAATTAAAAGATATTTGGCAAAGAGGAAGCTCCTCTTAAACTTGAGGAAGTATGTTGAGACAATATTGCAGAGGTTTAATATGCAGGATAGTAAACCAATGAAGGTTCCTATTCCTGTAGGTGTGAGGTTATTTGTTGAATAGTGTCCCAAGACACAAGAAGAGGAAGAGGACATGTCCCTTCTTCCATATGGAAGTGCATTTGGTAGCCTGATGTATGCAATGGTCTGTAATGGAATAGACATTGCACATGCAGTGGGTGTATTGAGTAGGTTTATGTCAAAACCAGGAAAGGAACATTGGAAAGTAGTGAAGCTGGTTTTCAAGTATTTTGCATGGCATTAGTGATTATGGTTTGTGCTAATAAGGAAGACTAGGATCGGATAGAGTGTTGGATATTCATGGCTTTGTTGATGTAGACTGGGCTAGAGATCTGGATTAGAGAAGATCTACAAGTGGGTATGTGTTTAACCTATTTGGAGGTATAGTCAGTTCGATGAGTAAGAAACAATCTATAGTGGCACTATCAACTACAGAGGCATAATACATGGCAGCCACTCATGCAAGCAAGGAAGCAATTTGGTTTCAGAGATTGTGTTCGAGTATGGGGTTAGTACAGGAAGCTATAAGGATAGATTGTGACAGCCAAAGTGCAATTTTCTTAGCAAAGAACCCTACACATAATTCAAAGACAAAACACATTGATGTTCTGTCTCAGTTTGTGAGGAATATGATAGAAGACAAAAAGGTGTTTTTGGTAAAGGTGGACACTTTGAAGAATGCTGCAGATGCATTGAAAAAATATGTGAGCTCTGAGAAGCTCTCTTGGTGTAGAGAACTAATGGGCATTGTAGGGCTAGATAAATGACTAAGCTCTCTTGTGGCCCCGTGTGGAATGAAAACAACAATTGGGAGAATTTTGGGTTGTGTTATATTCTTTCCACGACTAGCCCATGTAGTTAATCGGGGGTTAGAGGGGGGGAGGTCACAAGGGGTTTACGGTGTACCCATAGCCCCACTTTATCGGGTTCGGTGTAGCGCCGCAGAAAATTTTGGTTTTGGACCCTATGTTAGGTTGCGCGGACCCACCTATGGTTTTGTGCATGGTTTTCGTACATGTTTTTGGACGCAATGGTTTTCTGTTCATGGTATTGGATGTGATGGTTTTTGTTCCATGGTATTGGATGCTTCGGCATGTATAAATATGTATTATAACATTGAAAGGAACATAATGAAAAATCAAGCTGATAGTCCCCATTTTGGGATCTAGGGGAAATTCTCTGTGTATATGTGTTTTATGTGTTATGCTCTCCCATTGTTTATTTTTGTGTTTTAGAATTTGTATGCAGGTAATTTATGTATGGGGTTAAAACCTATATTTTGTATCAGAGCGTTTTTTGGCTTCAAGGGGACATCTTTGTTGCTGAGGGGTTTCGCTCAAGCCTGTGGTAGAACTTGTTCAATGGGAGATCTGCGAGATCGATTCTGGTGGTGAAAGAAAATGGCGAGTAGTGGATAGATAAAGATCGAGAAATTTAATGGTTAGAGTTTTGAGTTATGGAAACTCAATATGGAGGATCTGTTGGTGGATAAAGATCAGTGGATCATGGTAGGTCTAGGTAGTAAATGAATTGGAGTGTCTGATGAAGAATGGAAGAAATTCGATCGGAAGGCAAAGAGCATGATACGATTCTGTGTCTCAGATTCAGTATTGCCAAATGTATCAGGAGAAGCGACAACGAAGGCCTTGTGGCACAAGTTATGGACTTTGTACCAATCTAAGTCTGTGGTGAATAAATTGTTCCTGCAGAAAATGTTGTATAACCTGAGGATGAAAGATGGAGACTCAGTGACAGAGCATCTGAATGCGTTTAATATTGTGGTAAGTCAGTTAGAATTTGTTGATATAAAAATTTCAGATGAAGATAAGTGCACCAATTTGTTGTGTTCTTTATTAGATTCATGGGATAGTCTGATTATTGCAATAGGTAGCAATGCAACTACCTTGCAGGTTGATGAAATAGTCTCATCCTTGCTGACAGAGGAAATGAGACGAAAAAATATGGAGAGCCAGAATGGTGATGCCTTGTTTGTATGAGGACGGTCCCAGAACAAAAGCAAAAATAAGTCATCAAGTGGGAGATCTAAATCTAGAGGGAGATCTAAATCTCCATGAAAACCCGTAAAGGTGGTGTGCACAAAATGCGAAAAGGAAGGGCACTACAAAAGGGACTGTAAATCTAAAGCTCCTGATAAAGGATAGTGATCTGATGATGCTTCTTCCGCAGAGGTGAAAACCACCTCAGTTGAAGGTGGGGGTTGTACTTTGCTTTTTCAAGTACACATGTAGATCGTGAGGCATGGTTGATTGACTTAGGTGCATCCTTTCACTTCACTCCTCATAGAGAGTGGTTCTGTGAATATGATAAATACCATGGTGTTGATATCTTTTTAGGGGATGATAGGAAGGTTAGAATCATTGGTTGTGGAAAAGTAAAGTTGAATTTGCAAGGTGGAAGGCTTAGAACACTTCTGGATGTTTTGCATATTCCTACATTAGCCAGAAATCTGATTTTTGTAAGCAAGCTGGATGATGCAGGTGTAAAGAAGTGTTCGAGAAGGATACCTGCAAGATGGTTCAGGGAGCACTGGTATTGATGCAGGGATTTCGAATTGGAACTCTATACAAACTGCAAGGTAACACAGTTATTGATGGGTGCAACAATTCTGTGGTTCCTGAAAGTGGACCAGAAAATCTAGTGGTCTCTAGAGGGAAGACCATGTTGTGGAATCAAAGGCTTGGACATATTAGCGAGAATGACCTTCAAATACTTCATGGTAAAGGTATGGTAGAAGCTATGAGTAATAGCTCTCTGGATTTTGATTCCTATGAAAATTTTGTATATGGGAAGCAAAATCAGGTGAGTTTCCCCTCTCGTAGTAAGAGGGCGAAATAGATATTAGAACTTGTGCACAGTGATGTGTTTGCACCTATGAAGGTTCCATCACTGGGTAAGTTTGTGTACTATGTATCATTTATAAATGACTTCTTTAGGAATAAATCTGAAGCCTTTGACAGGTTTAAAGAATTTAATGCTCTCGTGGAAAATCAGTCAGAGAAGAAGATAAAGGTTCTGAGGATGGATAACGGTGGAGAGTTTTGCAGCAAGGAATTTGAAGAATTCTATAAGAAGTGTCGTATAGCATGATAGAAGACTACTCCATATACACCTCAGCAAAATAGAGTTGTAGAAAGAATGAATAAGACATTGATGGAAAGGGAAAGAAGCATACACAGTGGTGCTGGGTTAGGACAAGAATTCTGGATAGAGGCAGTGGATATTCCATGTTACCTGGTCAACAGTTCACCTTCATCAGCGTTGGAGGATAAGACTCCACAAGAGGTATGGACTGGTAAGAAACCCTCTCTTTCACATATGAGGGTATTTGGATGTGATGCATATGTACATGTTCCAAAGGAGAAATGAACCAAATTGGATAGTATATCTGAAAAGTGCATCTTTATTGGGTATAAGGATGGTTTAAAGGGTTATAAGCTTTGGAACCCAGTCACACGAAACGTTGTGTACAACCTAGATGTTGTGTTCAGTGAGGTAAAAGATGTTATTAAACATGAAGTCCGACCAAAGGAACCTGAGACGATAGATTTTGAGCTAAAAGAGGAAGAATCAAAGTCTACAACAAAGGAGGAATTAGAAGATGAAGAGCCACAAACTCCGGGTGTGAGAAGATCGGTTTGAGAAAGAAGGCAGCTGATGAGCCCCAAAAATGGGTAATTATATGGGCTCATTTGGCCTCCTAATTTGACTTAATCCACCATTCTCATTAGTTTATTGCATTTTTTTGATTATATATATTCATTTAGAGTGAATTGGGTTAGTCATTATGCCAAAAAGTCTAATGTGTGCTTTATGCAGATTTTTGGTCAATTTTGAGACAAAATCGAAGGTTTAATGAGCACATGGTAGCCAAATTCGTGGAAGAACAAGTGAGAGGATTTGTAGGAAGGTGTCCCCTTCATTTATGAGCCCTTACCTTGAATTCTCCATCAAAAACCAAAGCACAAGGGGCAACCAAGTAAGTCAAGTAGGACTGTTGTTAACTGCAAGTTTTTGGCAGTCGAGTTCCTAAAGTTTAGGAGGACTATTGGGATCCTCAATTTGTATAAATAAGAAGGCTTAGGGCCTCATTTTAGTTAGTCATATTTTAGTCAGATTTTAGTTAGATTGTAGTTATATTTTAGTCAGATGGTTAGCACTTTAGTGCAGCTCTGTATCAGCACATTTTCGAGCTTTTTCTTGTAGACAGTTTTTGGGATGTAACTATTATTTTTTGATCAATAAAGATGAATCCATATTTGCACCAGCTCTAATCTTTATTAGGAGATTGTAGTTCTTGGGGTTGGGCTCAACCCAAGTGCCAATACCTCCTTTATGTACTTTTATGTGTCTTTGTTGCATTCATAGAATAATTTCTGTTATTTAGGTTAAAATCTAGTTTTTTTACTTAGGTTGTTTTTGATGATTGAAATTGTTTTTCATACTTCAGGTTGATATTATAGTTTGGCAAAGGAAAAGACCTACGAAAAATCCACCAAGCAATCCTTGATCTCATCTCTCCCTCCTTGGGACCATGCGCTAAGACCAAGGCATACTTGCTACCACAAAAACACTATTTCTGCCTCTTCATGCAATTGCTAGTGTTAGATTTTTAGTTAGGAAAGTTGATACCAGTTGTACTTGCATATTTAGGATCTATTCTTGCTCAGTTTTCATATTTTTCTTACATGATTCTTTGCCAATAAACTTCTGTCCATCATGATTTCCGGTATCTAGGTCAAATTAGGTCAAAGTAGCTAGATCTTTGTTTTGCATAGTATTTGTTTGGTTAGTTTTAGAAAATAGTGTGCAGAACACCTATGATACCTCCCTACCTACCCTTCCTCCATCAATACAACCTGCTCCATCCTCTAACTCATATTCTTTCCCTTGATTTGCCACATTTTCCCACTTTTCCCTAATTTCTACATTCTTGTGCATCATTGCTCCTTCCATTCTCAAACAATCCAATCACCTTAATCACTCCTTAGCCTCATTCACCAGTTCCTAGACCTCTTGACATCGTTATTCAACCTCCATTTCCACTTTCACACCATTTTTCCTCCATCAACCCTCCAAATCCTCTTTCGAATCTTCCTGTAGATCATCCTATAAAACCTCCTGTAGAACCCCTGCAGACTTCCTGTAGAAGCTCACATGAGCAGTTTTTCTAGATCTGATCAATGTGAAACTCTCTAGAAGGGTGCTATGCACCCCTTAGGCTCTCTTCACACCCTCATTCCATCCTCCATTTCCAATTTCCCACCATTTTTCCACCATCAACCCTCCAAAATACTCTTTCAGAACATCCTATAGAACATCTTGTAGAACCCCTGCAGACTTCCTGTAGAAGCTCACGTGAGAAATTTTTCGAGATCTGATCACTGTGAAACTCTCTAGAATGATGTTAGGGTTCCCTTAGGCCCTCTTCTCACCTTCCCAACCTCTTGCAAGTGCCTACCCTTTTTCCTTTCGCCAATCAACCTTTGCACAGTCAAAAACAGTTAAAGCACATGCATAATAATTCTGCCAACTAACTCAAAAATACAAAAAAAAATGTTTTTCCATATTCTATTGTACAAGTAGCTTAGTCACATGAATTTTACCTTTCTAAGAGTCAATGGAATCCATTTCCACTACTTTCGCCTCTTTTCTTGCACTGATAGGGTTAGTCGGTAAAACTAGGGTTTGCTAGGGTTTGCATTTTCTTTTTAGCATTCAACTTCTTTCTGAAGTAGATTAACCTCTATTGAGTTAGCCTTCATCCATCACAATTAAAATTTTCTTCTAAGAGCTCATAGAAGTTGTCTTAAGCTCCTAATATACTTGTGTCAGCTGATCAAGTGATAACCTACAGCAAGAGCTAGTACTTGTGCATATAGCACCATTGGTTCCAAGTTTGTTATGAACTATAGGGTTGATAAAAGTAAACAAGGGAGTCCCAAGATTTTCAAAATTATTGCTGCAATACTGGAGCCCACCAACAACCAGAAACGTATAGTCCATCTGCTTTTTGTTCAAATTTTGCTTTATCTATTACTGATGATGATCCCAGAACTGTGAAGGAAGCAGTAGATTTAGAGGATGGAAAAATTTGAAAAGAGGCCATGGTTGATGAAATGGAATCTTTGCATAAAAATGAGGCCTGGGATCTACTAGAGTTGTCCATTGGAAGGAAACCTATTGGCAGCAAATGGGTGTTCAAGAAGAAGACAAATGCAGAAGGAAAGTTGGAGAAATACAAAGATCAGTTGGTAGCAAAAGGTTATTCCTTGGTGTCGGGAATTGATTTTGGTGATATTTTCTCTCCTATTACCAAGGTAACTTCTATTAAGTTAATTTTACTTGTTGCTACTGCTTTTAATTTTTAGGTAGAACAGATGGATGTGAAGACATCGTTTCTTCACGGGGATATGGAAGAGGAGATCTACATGAAGCAACGTAAAGGATTTGCGGTGAAGGGTAAGAAAGATTTAGTATGTAAGTTAAAGAAGTCTCTATATGGGTTAAAACAATCATCAAGAATGTGGTATTAGAAATTTTATACATTTATACAGGGACTTGGTTTCACCAAAAGCAAAGCAGATCACTGCGTGTATTTTCAATTAATTGGTGACCGTGTTATTTATCTGGTCTTGTATGTGGATGCTATGTTGCTGGTTGGAAATGACAAAGAAATTATCCAAGATTTGAAGACCCGATTGTCCTCCAAATTCGACATGAAAGATCTTGGTGCTGCAAAATATATTTTGGGCATGGAAATTAAAAGAGATCAAGAAAAGAGGAAGCTCTTGTTAAACTAGGGGAAGTATGTTGAGACAATATTGCAGAGGTTTAATATGCAAGATAATAAACTGGTTAAGGTTCCTATTCCTGTAGGTGTCAAGTTATCTGCTGAATAGTGTCCCAAGACACAAGAAGAGGAAGAGGACATGTCCCGTCTTCCATATGGAAGTACAGCCGATAGCCTGATGTATGCAATGGTCTGTACTAGACCAGACATTGCACATGCAGTGGGAGTATTGAGCAGGTTTATGTCAAAACCATGAAAGGAGCATTGGAAAGTAGTTTAGCAGGTTTTCAGGTATTTGCATGGCACTAGTGATTATGGTTTGTGCTACCAAGGAAGGCTAGGATTGGGCAGAGTGTTGGATATTTGTGGCTTTGTTGATGCAAACTCGGCTGGATATTTGGATCAGAGAAGATCTACAAGTGGGTATATGTTTAACATATTTGGAGGTGGAGTCAGTTAGATGAGTAAGAAACAATCTGTAGTGGCACTATCAACTACAGAGGTAGGATACATGGAAGCCACTCATGCAAGAAAGGAAGCATTTTGGTTGTAGAGATTGTGTTCAAGTATGGGGTTAGTACAGGAAGCTATAAGGATAGACTATGACAACCAAAGTGAAATTTTCATGGTAAAGAACCCTGCATATCATTCAAAGACAAAGCACATTGATGTTCAGTATCACTTTGTGAGGGATATGATAGAAGACAAAAAGGTGTTGCTGGTAAAGTTGGGCACTTTGAAGAAAGCTGCAGATACATTGACAAAATTTGTGAGCTTTGAGAAGTTCTCTTGGTGTAGAGTAACAATGGGTGTTGCAGGGCTGGATAAATGACTAAGCTCTCTTGTGCCTCCCTATGGAAAGAAAACAACAAGTGGGAGAATGTTGTATTGTTTTATATTCATTCCATGACTAGCCCATGTATTTAATCGAGGGTTAGATGGGGGGGAGGAGGTCACAGGGGGTTTTAGAATTCAAGCTATCAGGAATGGATTCTCGTCCCAGTCAGGTGGAGTAGAGAAATCCAACACCTTCTACCTATGAATCCCACAAGTCATGGGGTAACCCCTGTTCGAGATGGTGGAAGTAGGAGAGGGTAACAAACCTTTACATTACAACAACAAGGAATACCACCAAGATTAGGTTTGGAAGGCGGTAAAGGGGCGACAAGTCAAGGGGAAGCTCGGACAATGAACAATAACATTACCAAGTATGGAAGTTGTAAAAACCCATCAAGAGTTTTGTACCTATAACCCAGACCCAGAGTTGGTTGTAGATCCATTTTCCTGGTTGAACCGAAGAGAAAACGATTGTGTTTCCTAGCTATCTACGGGGTCTTTACCCTAACCATGCCCCAAATGACCTGAGTCGTTGGATACTCATTGTGTATATTTACTGTGGAGATGAATCCATGTGGTATTCTACAAGCATGTACATCTCGAAGGTGGTGCAGGAAGGTTTAAAAACCATCCCTCTTCTAGTTAATGCAATCACTACTTAGGATAAATTATTGTGTATGAATAAGTGACATAAAACCTTTGACCTTGTGTACATGGACATGTAGCATAAGTCATACCCTTATGTATCTAATTATGTGCATAAAATATTAAAATTCTAATGTATAAGTGCCAGTTAATAACACTAAGGGAGTAGTCTTGTGCACCACTCTTTATGCCATATCAGTTAACGATATTAACTTTATAAGAGCATGATTTCTTTTTTGAGATATGAAATATTATTTTCTTTAATATGGGTTGATATGTTACAAGCGGTATCAGAGCTTAGTTTTAACTTTGATGATAGTTGCCTATGGTTGACTATCATTGACTATGGTCAACCATGGTAGACTATAGCTAAATATGGTGGAACAAAGTTGACTAAAGATGTTTGATGTTGACCATTGTTGAATAAAATTGAATGTAGTCAACATACAGTGGACTATGATTATGATGGACCATAGTTAACTATTAAGGTGGAAAATGTTTGCTATATCATCACACACTAGAATTCTTATTTATTTACAACAAAAACAAATCACAAGATTTTGGGAAAATTAATATGTTATTATGTATATATAAATGTATTATTAATATATTGATTTAGTACATTGAAATTTAAATAATATTATAAATTTAGTGACCTTATTAATAAAATTTATTCAATTTTATTATAAATTTTAATGATTATATAAATCCTAACCATCTTTTTAATCAAAAAAATCTAAATTGAGCCAAGGATGCTCCCACATCACATCACATACATTCACTTATCATAACTATGAAAAACATTTTATTAAATCTCGATCATCTATGAATATATTTTTATAAAGATAGGAACTCATAGTGACATGGTCACCTTCAAATGATCCTACTGACTTCGAGCGTAAACGAGTGGAAGAAATCGAGCTGTACTGAAGATGAAAAAAATGAATGTGAAGAGTACGCGTGCGAAATTTTTGATAGCAATTGAGATGAACACATTTTCTTGATGTGTGGTTTTAAGGGTTAAAATCATTTCATCCCTCTTCTACATTTTATCTTTAGCGGTGCACATGGCCACCCATTAGCTCATAGTGACAAGGTCAATTTTTATAGAAACCTAACGTGTGGAGCATAAACGAGTGGAAGAGATTGAGCTGTAATGAAGAAAAAAATTAGGCATGCGAAAATCCTTTTCTCATTGAAAAAATAAACAACCTAGTGAAGGTGGGGAAATGAATGGGATTGGCTACCTTTGTTTTTTGTGTTTTTGTTTATATATATATCTATCAATCTATCTATCTATCTATCTATCTATCTATCTATCAGTGTGGATTTACTTTAAATATAAATTTAATATGAATAGAGAATACAGGTGAGATTACCGTATATTTGGTGATGGGACTTGTTTTTATATTGCTTGTATCCTCTTACAGTAGGGGCATATGATGATGCCTCGAGAGATTTGAACACGGGTGAGATTGTAAATCGATTCAAATCATTTCTTGTCATACCTCCATAACATACATATATAAAGAAATATTATTTTTTTTACCATAGTAAATGCCATCATAGCAAGTATACACTATACGAATGAATATAACCTTAGTCATTTCCAGAATTTCTAGTTTTATGTTAGAAGTCTCATGGTAGTTAGGCTCTAATGTGTCATGTACAAAGGACCATATCCCAATGGTCTCTAACATGTTCAATTACTCCCATGTTAAGATTTACCATGGCTACACTTCTAGTTTAACTTACATTTGGATTTAGTATTTACTATGTGCTCTACCATGGTAATGTGGCACGAGCAAGCTTGTCCTTCTACAACTGTCCACCTCGAGACTCTCATTTCATTGACGATGGAATGTTTGAGTCCTTGATCCGATGGATGGGCTTTGTTCGGAAAGGTATACTGCCTCGTTTGCTATAGATGTTCCTCATTTCGCCCCTTCACTCCTTGGCGCTCGCCCCTGCCTCCCGAACTCTCTCTCTGGTACATTTGTCTTGCAGTCTTAGGGTTTCAATTCTTGAGGCTTTTATGTAGTCGGACGATTACAGGCCCAGAGCTATTGGTTTCACCTCAACTCAGCGATATGTTTTACGGTGAGTTTTTCTTCTTTTTTTCTTTTTCTAAGGTTCGACTCTATAGATATTTTTGTTGTTTCTTCAAAATTTAAACCCCAAATCTAATGAAATTTATTGTTATATGCTATCTACAGGTGTAATGGAAGCTGGATAGATGGTCTCAGGAGGTTTTCAGGTGGAAACCATGGATCCCCTTACTTCTTTTGTCTCTCAATGGTTTTTGGGTAAGCTTGATAAGATGCTCAGATGTTTTATTTACTATATGGGTACACCAGTACATGATTTGTGGCTTGATGCACCAATGCTTTGAGAGATTTTCTAAACATTTTACAGTTTTGAAGTCAGATGGGGTTTTTTTTGTTAGGCTCACAATAGTTATTTTCCATGCAACTCCTTCCAGAAATATGATCCACTTCGACGTAATCAAATTCTTTCTTAGTTGGGCTACGAGGTCTGTAATTAAGGCCATACTAGCATAGTTTTTTTTTTAAGTTATAGGATCTACAAGAAATTTTTAACCACTACTCTCGGCCTAATGGCTCAGTTTGGTTGACCTATTGGGGCCTGAAGCTATTTAAGTCTCTTTGGTTGCAATGTAAAAACTGGTTCTCATTTTATGTAATTAAAGACTCTTTAGTCTCTACCTGTATATGGGTGCTTGATTTTTTTTAAAAACACAATGCTACCTTTACGTTCAAATAGTTTTGCACTGAATTGTGCAATGTTGATATGTTGTGTGAATCTTGAAACGTGGATTCCATATATTTAATATATTATTACCTCTTGCTAATTTGTTGCTTTGTTCTAAAGTAATGTTGAAATTCCTTGCTCACATGGTGTAGGCTTACTTCTAGTCTTCCAATGTCGGATAAATCATAATGCTCAGTTTTGGTAGAACTGATATTTGATTTTTTCCAATGATATATGAAAATTATTTTATTTAACCCTTCAAGGCTATAGTAAGAATTCTTCTAGGTTTTCTAGATTATATATATATATATATATATATATTGTTAATAGTTTCAGTGCCCAACTAATATTCAATTTTTTTCCAATTCTATTGGCTCTCTTTTTTGTGTGATATCATCTCTGTAAAGGGTTTCTGGAAAAGATCTAACATAGTTCCTTGAACTATATTAAAGTGGTCTTTTTATAATGTCCTAGCTCAAGTTTTTTCTTATATATATATATTCAGTTCCAAGGATCATTTTTTTCATTTGTTCTTACTACGGTTCTTTGAGGTATAAAATTGTGCTACTTTGCATATGAATTTAGTTTTTCCTTTATTCTTGGTACTAGCATCTTTTAGTTTCTTTCTCTTCTTAATAAAGAACTTGAACAAGCCCTTTTTTGAGTCTAAATTATATCATAGTTTTTAAGATAATACTCATTTGGTTAAATAAATAAAATAACTAGTTCTGTATAGTTAAAACCATACTATTATTGATTTCCAGGTAATATCTTTTCAGTATCAATTGTTCGAGTTCAGTATTTTCCAAATTACATTTAATGACACATATTATAGATTATTCAACAGACTAGTTTCAGGAAGATACCACCTACCTGAATTTCCTTAAGAAGGAAAAACCTCAACGATAGGAGTCACCTTTGCTACTTACTGTTTTCATCCACCTGACCATGAGATTTTCCTTGAGGACCAAATCTCCCACCAAGATTGCTCACAAGAGCACTGTCTTCTGCAAGTTTTTCAGTGAGTTCTATTATTATCTAGTCATCACCACACTTATCTTTCCATTTCTGTCTGACCTTTCAGAATAGTTTTTCCTCTGCCCGCTCCTTTTTCTTTGGAGCATTCATAACTAGGGGAGGTAGTTAGGGTTTCTGGAAACTACCTTTTCTAACTTCCTTGTTATGAGAAGTTGCAAGATTTGTTAATATTCAAACCAATTTGTTCTTCAATAATTAGCAATATTAATCACCTAAAACAAATAATAACAATAATATCCAATTTTGTTTATTACTGTTGTAAAATAAAATATTTACAATTTTGTGGGGACATTACATCTCCCCTCCCTGAAACCAAACATCATCTCGATGTTTTCCGACCACAAACAACCCTGGCCATGCTTCTTTCATGAGTTGTTCATCCTCCTAGGCGGCCTCATCTAATCTAAAGTGCTGCCATTGCACTTGAACGTGGGTGATAGCTCATTCCCACAATGTTACTTCACTCCAATCAAGTATATTCAGCAGCTTGACCAAGAATTCTCGTTTCGGCTTGACCTGCAACAAACAGTAATTAAATCAATTTTTCTTAATCATAGAAATTAATTGTCCTACCTAAGATACTTTATTACCTGTATTTCTTGCAAACTGACTATGTTCTTAGGACCATAAAAGTATCTTTTTAATACCGACACATGGAAGACATTTTGGAGCAGAATATGGCTTGGTAAGGCGAGTTGGTATGCCACTGGCCCAAGCCTTGCTAAAATTTGAAATGGTCCACAAAGTCGGGGTGCCAACTTAGCACACCCACTCCATTTTAACATACTCTTGTTAGCACGCATCCTCACATATACATCGTCCCCTGCTTGGTATTCTCTGAAAGTCATCTTCTAACGGGTGAAATTCTTTTGCCTATCGTGGGCCACCTTTAAGTTGGAACATATCTTCTTAACCATTTCTTCCATCTCTTTTAACATCTCAGGTCCCAGCATCAACTTGTCCTCTGGTCGTCCCCAACTGGATCGTGTGCGGCATTTATGTCCATACAACACTTCAATTGGGCTCATCTGTAAGGAAGTGTGACAACCATTATTGTAAGAAAATTCAACTAGGTGCAAGTAGTCTTCCCATTTAGATGGTTGTTGCATTACATATGATCTTAGCATATCTTCTACTACCTCATTCACCTGTTCTATTTTTCCATTTGTTTGAGGATGACAGGCAGTATTGAAATTTAATTGAGTACCTAACCCTTCAAATAGGGTTCTCCAAAAGGCTAATGTAAACTTTACATCGCAGTCAAAAATTATAATTTTTGGTATCCCATGCAACCTAAAAATGTTTTGCATAAAAATATTGGTAATCTGTACCGCTCTGAGGTGGACTGTACTGGTATAAAATGGGTTGATTTGCTTAATTTGTCTACCACCACCATGATTGATTCGTTGTTTTTTTTGTATTTGGGTAATCCTATGATAAAATACATAGAGATGGTCTCCCACTTCCATACTAGGATTGGTAGTGGATGTAATAACCTAGCATGGTGCTGATGTTCTATTTTAACTTGCTGACATTCCACGCAACATGTCAAATATTCCGTTACATATTTTTTCATGTGAAGCCAATAGTACTCCTTTCAGAGTGCGTTAATTAGCTTTTGGTACCCACGATGTTTTGCATAGGGACTTTTATGGAATTCATCTAAAATCAGACTTTTAATATTATTTTGGTTGGGTATATATAGTCTTTTCTTATAAATCAGCATACCTGTAGCATCCATCACATATCCTTGCTGATATTCATAAATAGTTGAATTTTGAACTTGTTGTCCTATTTGCTGATATTTCTAATCTTGCTCTGTTGCTTTTTTAATCAACTCATCTAAAGTAGTTCGCCCTTCACTGTAAAAAATTTCATAGAGACAATGTACCTTTCGAAATAAAGTGTCAGCTACCTGGTTCTCTTTCCCCTTCACATGTTTAATCTCGAAATCAAATCCACTTAAGATATCCACCCACCGAGCCTTCCTAGCCTTTAAACTAGGTTGATTGAAGTAACTAGTCAAACTATGATGGTCCATAATTAACAGAAACGTTTTACCCATCAATTAGTGATGCCACATCTTCAAGGCATGAATGACAACTGCTAACTCCAAATCGTAAGTGAACTATTTCTGCTCGTGTTCTTTTGATTTCCTAGACTCATAGGTAACTACATTTCCATCCTGCGTTAGCACTCCACCTACCCCTTCCTTGCTCACATCTATGCACACAACATAGTCCTTACTTGAATCTGCTATGCTTAAAATAGGTGTGGTGGTGAGCAGATGCTTGAGTTGCTCAAAAAAAATTGACACTCTACAATCCATTTAAATGTTTTTCCCTTTTATTGTAGGGAGGTGATAGAATAGGCCACTCTACAAAATCCTTCCACAAACCATCCGTAGTATTATGCCAATCCCACGAAAGATTTTATGTTCACTACGTCGTTTGGCACTGGCCATTCCATTATGGTCCTTATGTTTTCGAGACCTACTGCGATTCTATATTTAGTAATAATTTGGCCTAAGTACTAAATATGTTCCTTAAATAAATTGCACTTGCTGTATTTAACATACAATTGATGTTCCCGAAGAGTTTACAATACTAGTCTGAGGTGTTCCTTTTGTTCCTCAATATTCTGGGAATATATCAGTATATCATCAATAAAAATTAACACAAATTTATCTAAATAGTGATGAAATATATTGTTCATTAAACAGATAAAGGTTGTGGGCATTTTGGTTAATCCAAAGGGTAATACTACAAACTCGTAGTGTCCATAGCAAGTCCTAAAGGTAGTTTTAGCTATATCTTCCTCCTTGATCCTGATCTAGTGGTATCCCGATCATAAATCAATTTTTGAAAATACGGTTGCCCCATTTACTTGGTCAAAAGGTTCATCTATATAGGTTAAATGGTACTTGTTTTTAATTCTCAACTTATTCATCTGACGGTAGTCCATGCACATACGAAGGGCTCCATCCTTCTTTTTGATGAAAATCATAGGGTCTCCCTAGGGCGACACGTTGGGGCGAAGGTAATTTTTATCCAGCATCTCCTGCAATTGTATTTTCAGTTTTGTCAGTTTTGGTGTGCTCATACGATAAGGAGCTTGGGACACTGGGGCTACTCCTTGGACTTGTTCAATAGTGAAATCTATGTCTCTCTTGGGTGGTAGACCTAGTATTTCTTTAGGGAACACATTTGCAAATTTTTGAACCACTACAATAGTTTCAAGGGTGACAGTCTTGTCATTTGAGATTGCATATCCAACTTGAATAACATAAACCTGACATCTTTTCCTGATTCACTTTACCAATTCAGAGGTGGTTATTGGCCTAATCTGTAATGGTATCAAGATGCCTTGCCTCTCTAGCTTTTCTCCTTGTTCATTCTTACAACATATAATTTTTGTTTTAAAATTTATAATGGACCAACGTTTTTCTGACCAGTCCATTCCTATCAACATGTCATATGATCCAATTGGAAGTATGTTTAGATCTAACATCAAAGGTTGACCCGCTATTTTCAAAGGATAATTATTGACATTGGCCAACACACATCTCTTTGCCCTTGTTGCTAGCTACACTAGCCAAGGGGTTTTAAAATTGACAGTCTGTAGCTTACATCGTTCCAAAATCTTAGGACTAACATAAATTAATGTAGCTCTAGGATCAATTAAAATAGATATAGTATGATCAAATATTTTACCTTCAAACTCCACTATAGTCGGTAGGTATTCTACCTCATGATCTTCAAGAGCAGAATTAATTTTCGAAATACTCTAGGCTATGTCACCTATCGCAGATCCCTCATGGATATGTGAAATTTGTTAAGTGCCTTTCTGTTTAGGAATGTTTTTAACGTAATGTGGTCCTCACATCTCCAACATTGTACTGGAGGTCTCACTGTCGCTTCTTTTTCAATTTTCCCTAATTGCTCACTAGATCTGGGTTCCTGGGGAGGACTAAATCTAGACTGATTTCTATTGATTTGTCCTTTAGGAAATATTTTGTTGATATTGCCATGATTTCCATTATTTCCCATAGAAACCTTATTACCCTTCTTGTCAGCCCATTTCTTTCCCTAATTTCTCCTTTCTTCTTAATTTGCTGATAGCATATCTTGGCCTTTCATATAACCTCATCCATCATTTTTGGGTTATCAAATTTAATTCGCTCTCTCATAGACAATGGTAAAATACTGAGGAACCATTGTACCTTTGCATTTTCCTCTCGTATGTAAGGTACATATCGAAGTAAAGAGGTAAATTGGGTAATGAACTCATCCATTCTTTGCTTTCCAAGTCATAGGTCATGGAATTCTTTGGCCTTCTCGTCGTAAAATCACTCAGTCAAATCTCTCTGCTTAAAATATCTTTGTAAGTTTTCGCAAGTTATATTTTGTTCAATTACCCCTCGTATAGTCTTTGCCTCCTCCGGCCACAAGGTGGCCTTCCCTTGTAGCTAAAAAATGGCCAGACGAGCTTCTAATTTGTGATCATATTCATATAATTGGAAATATTTATTCATGTTAATAAGCTAGGCTTCATCTGCCTCCTCCAACGCTCCATCGAAGAGTGGTGGTTTTATTTTTCGAAACTCCCCTTGTAATTGTGTCCGCTACCTTTTTGATGTTGGGTGCTTAGAGGCATTATCCGACTTCTCCTCTTGATTTTCTTCTCCTCCTTCTGTTCCCACATATTCCATGCGGTATTCCTATTCTCCTGAAATACATTCTTGCTCAAGACTAGGAATCAACTGGCGCTAATTCTGCTTATCGGGTAGGCTTTTCATAAATTTTTCATGTTCCAGCGTTAATCTTACATTGTCTGCCCATAGTGGGGCCATCTTGTTCTTTAATTCTTGGACCGTTTCCAATATCATAAGAATGGTGTGTGAGGTTCTTCTCCTAACTAGATCCATACTTCAGGATTGTTTTCAGGAATTGTTGTAGGTCTTAGGCCTGCCACATTTCTATGTGGAACGTTTCTCGTTCTTCTCATAATCCATTTTTGTTATGTTTCTTGAATTGATCCTTAACGAGTTAGTGGGTTAACAAAAAAACATGAATTTTTTTTTTTAAAAATTGAATGTTCTCACTCATATAATGCTAGAGGCCACAGTTTGGTAAGCTTGGCTCTAATACCACTTGTCATACCTCCATAACATACATATATAAAGAAATATATATATATATTTACCATAGTAAATACCATCATATAAAGTATACATTATACAGATGAATATAACCTTAGTCATTTCCATAAATTCTAGCTTTATGTTAAAAGTATCATGGTAGTTAGGTTCTAATTTGCCGTGCACAAAAGACCATATCCCAACGGTCTTTGACAAGCTCAATTACTCCTGCGTTAATATTTACTGTGGCTACACTTCTGGTTTAACTTACATTTGTATTTAGTATTTACTATGTGCTCTACCATGATAATGTGGCATGAGAAGGCTTTCTCTTCTGTAGCTGTCTGCCTCGAGACTCTCGCCTCATTGATGGTGGATTGTTTGAGTTCTTGATCTGATGGCTGGGCTTTGTTCGGAAAGTTATACCACCTCGTTTGCTGGAGACATTCCTCATTTTTCCCCCTCGCTCCTTGGCGCTTGCCCCTAGTTCTTGAACTCCCTCTCTGGTAGGTTTGGCTTCGAGTCTTATGGCTTCATTTCTTGAAGCTTTGATGCAGTCAAATGGTTCTAGGCCTAGATCTATTGGTTTCACCTCAACTGAGTGATATGTTTTACGGTGAGTTTTTCTTCTTTTTTTCTTTGTTTAAGATTCAACTCTACAGCTATTTTCGTTATTTCCTCAAAATTTAAACCCTAGCTCTAATGAATTTTTCTATTATACGCTATGTACAAGTGTAATGGAAGCTGGACAGATGGGCTTAGAAGGTTTTTAGGTGGAAACCATGGATCCCCTTACTGCTTCCATCACTGAAGGGTTTTCGGGTAAGCCTAATCTACTGCTCATATGTTTTATTGACTATATGGATACAATAGTAGATGATTTATGGCTTGATGCACTAGGGCCTGAGAGATTTGCTAAACATTTTATAGTTTTGAAGTTAGATGGGGTTTTTGTTGTTAGGTTCATGATAGTTCTTTTTCCATTTTGTTCCCTCTAGAAATATGATCTACTTCCACCAAATCAAAGGCTTTCTTATTTGGGCTACAAGGCCTGTAACTAAGGCCATACCAACATAGTTTTTTTTTATGTTATAGGATCTACAAGAAATTCTTAACCATTTCTCTCAACCTGATGGCTCAGTTTGGCTGACCTCTCAGGGTCTGAAGCTATTTAAGTCTCTCTAGTTGCTATGTAAAAATTGGTTCTCGTTTATGTAATTAAAGGCTCTCTAGTCTCTACATGTATATGGGTGCTCGATTTCCTTTAAAAACACAATGCTACCTTGGTGTTCAAATAGCTTTTCACTGAATTGCGGAGTGTTGGTATGTTGTGTGAAAATTGAGATGTGGATTCCCTATATTTAATATATTATTGCCTCTTGCTAAATTGCTGCTTTGTTCTAAAGTAATGTTGAAATTCCTTTCTCACCTTGTGTAGGCTTACTTCTAGTCTTCCAATGTCGGATAAATCATAATGCTCAGTTTTGGTAGAACGGATATCTGAGTTTCTCCAATGATATATCAAAATTCTTTTATTTAACTCTTCAAGGCTACAGTAAGAATCCTTCCGGGGTTTCTAGATTTTATATATATTTGTTTAACAGTTTTATTGCCCAGCTAATATTCTATTTTTTCCTAATTCTATTGGCGCTCTTCTTTTGTATGATATCATCTCTGTAAAGGGTTTGCAGGAAAGATCTAACAAAGTTCCTTGAACTATATTAAAGAAGTCTTTTTTTAATGTCCTAGATCAATTTTCTTCTTATCTATCTATCTATCTATCTATCTATATCTATATATATATATATATATATATATATATATATATATATTATATATATATAATATATATATATATATATGTATTATAGTATATATATATATATAATATATGTATATATATATTATATTTATATATACATTATATACATACATATACATATATATATACTATATATATACATATATATATATATATATATATATATATATATATATATATATATATATATATATATATATATATATATTTCCTGTTGCAAGAACCATTTGTTTCATTCGTCCTTACTGCTGTTCTCTGAGGTATAAAACTGTGCTACTTTCCCTATGAATTTAGTTTTCCTTTACTCTTGGTACTAGCATCTTTCACTTTCTTTCTCTTCTTAATAAAGAACTTGAACAGGTCCTTTTATGAGTCTAACTTAGATCACAGTTTTTACGATAATAATGATCCATTTAAGTAAATAAAATAACTAGTTATATACAGTTAAAACCATAGTATTAATGATTTCCAAGTAATATCTTTTCAGTATCAACTGTTCCAATTCATTCTTTTCCAAATTATACTTAAAAATGACACCTATTATAGATTATTCAACAGATTAGTTTCAGGAAGATACCACCTCCCTAAGTTGTTTAAGAAGGAAAAAACTCAGTGGTAGGAGTCAACTTTGCTACCTACTGTTTTCATCCACCCAACCATGAGATTTGCCTTTAGGACCAAATCTCCCCGCAAGCTTGTTCACAAGACCACTCTCTTCTGCAAGTTTTGCACTGAGTGCTATTGCTATATGGTCATCACCAGACTTAGCTTTCCCTTTCCGTCTAACCTTTCAACATGGTTTTTCCTCTGCCCCACTCCTTTTTCTTTGGAGCATTCACAACTAGGGGAGGTAGTTAGGGTTTTTGGAAACTGCCTTTTCAAACTTCCTTGTTATGAGAAGTTAGAAGATCTGTTAATATTCAAACCAATTCCTTCTTCAATAATTAACAATATTAATCACCTTAAACAAATAATAATAATAATATCCAGTTTTGTTTCTTACTATGGTAAAATAAAATATTTACAGTTTTCTTTGTACATTACATTTCGAGACACCAACTCCAAAGATTTGAACACGGGTGAGACTACTGCAAATCGATTCCAAACACCAAAACTCCATAGGTCAGAGTTGGTGATGGGACTTTCTTTCATATTGCTTGTATCCTCCTACACTACATGCATATGGGTGAGGCCTCTAGAGATTTGAACATGGGTGAGACTATTGTAAATTGATTCCAAACACCAAAACTCTAGAAGCCAGAGTTGGTGATGGGACTTGCTTTCATATAGCTTTTATCCCCCTATACTAGTATCCTCCTATAATACAGGTGTATGGGTGACGCCTCCAGAGATTTGAACACGGGTGAGACTGCTACAAATCGATTCCAAACACCAAAACTCTAGAGTTATAACATATCAAATTTATTTACATATAAACTTATTTTAAAGTGCGAAAAGTAATGTGTAATTTTATCGGCATACATTAAACTTATTTTTTTATTATTAATATATTTTTAAATATATATAAATATTAATTCATATTAAAATATTTTACTCATAATGCACAATAGATATTTTATTCTATATAACATAAAAATATTTTAACAACATTTTTCTGTTAAATCATGGATCATGGAAGTCTTAGTTCAAAAGTTAAAATATTTTCTTTTAACAACTTTCTTCTATATATAGATATATATAAAGTTGATATCACGTATTGAATATTTTTAAAAAGTATAAGGTTTAAAAATCTTCATCGCATATTTTATTTTACTTCTAATTACTTTACATGAAATTACATGAGGTGATATGGATAATAAATTAAATATGCATAGCAATTTTTTATTATTATTATTATAGCCGACATTGTTTTTCTATTTAGAAAATATTTTATTTTTAGTTTAGGACATATAGACATACTTACACATCGCCTTCACATTGCGCTATACAAACAGTATAGATCCATCTAAAATATAGATCGAACATGAGCTGAGATGATACTTACGCATCACCTTCACACTGGAATATAGAGTGAGCATAGATAGATCTTTAATACTAATCTACAATAAGCGTAGAAGGATCCAATTTCTTCACGCACAATTTTTTTATGAGTCACCATTATTTAAATATTTTGTATAGTTTGTTTTTCTTATATTTCTTAGATTTTTTATTTGGTTAAACATTAGCAAACACATCCTACTAAGTAGAATGACAAACACATTTACACATCATAGTGAGCAGAATGAGCCTCTCCCCTTAATAATTTTAACTATATATATTGTTTTAAAAAAACTACATAAATTTATATCTAATTTTCAATATAACTCTTTTATGAAAAGCTTCACACATATTTTTATTCATAGAAGTGGTTGCAAAATCTAATTTCTGTTGATATTTCTAAGCAATTGTAAATATTAATTACTATATTGTAGATTATTAATTTATTTACTAGTTTTTTTTTATTGTATTTATTAAATTCTAAATTAATAATTCGTTTGCTAATTTCTTTTTATTATATTGTAAATTAATAATGGGTTTACTAATTTGTTTTTAATTTGGGTTTGTTGAAGCAGAATAATATCATCTAGATGAAGTAGTGAACCCATTATTAAATTACCACATAATGTTTAGTATATTTTGTTTAACTCTATCTATTTATCAAAATCATTGTATTGGTAGGAATCATACAAAGTAGTAGTGATTCATTGGAATGATTGAAAGCAAAGTAGTTGTTTTGTCTCCCTGTAGGTTTAATTTTTAGAAATATTCCAAAATCTATCCCAAAATATCTCATTAGCTTCCAAAACATTTTAGAAGCTCCACAAAGTCTATCATAGCCATGATCAATTATCACTGTGATCAACATCGTAATTGCCCACTATAAATAGATATGAATGTGATGCCTTTATCTATATCTTTGCATTTAATTTTTTTGTTTGTCTATGGACATGGCCATATGAGTCCAGTATTTTAAGTGTAAACAAGTGGAATAGATCATAGTTGGAAATAGAGCTGGTGCTATCGACCCCTGAGGTGAAGAACCAAAAGGTGATGGCCCTACAGTCAAGGTCGGAAGAAGCTGCCAGCGAGATGGTGCAGTCAATTATCAACAACAATGATGTAAACAAGTCGTTTTATGTTCTGGACCTCGGAGTAGTGGTGGATTTATGATACAAATGGCAGGAGACCTTCCCAAATGTGTGCTTCTTTTAGTCCATCACGTGTAACCCAGAGCTTGCACTAATTAGGTGGAGATCCTAAAGCTTGGTGTCTCTCCCAGTTGAATCGTGTACACGAATCCGTGCAAGGTAGAGACACACCTCAAATATGTGGCAAGCATCAGTGTGAATTTAACCATGTTAAATTCCATTGAAGAAGTTGAGAAAATCGAAGAGTGCCACCGACAAGTGTGCATTATTGCTGAGGGTGAAGGTACTCGACGAAGACAAGGATGGTGGATAGTCCCAGTTGGGTCACAAGTATGAAGCCTTGTCATAGGAAGTCTACCCATTGTTGCAGGCGGCAAAGGTGTCTGACCTCATTTTGTGGGGCATATCCTTTCACATGGGAAGTGGTGTGTCATGCTCTGGCATCTACCACGATGTTGTTGTGGCTGCATTTTCGATTCAGCTTCTCGACGAGGTTGCCCAAACTTAATATTATTAACATTGGCAATGGTTTCACTTCAGGAAAGCTATTTGCAGAGGTAGCGGGTACTATCTCATGCCTCCTAAGATACCTATAACACCATATTGAATGTTATACAGATGGTTCCATGTATTCTCAACTCCCACCACCTCCTAGAGATTTAAGGTGCTACCATACCTTGCACCGTAGATCTGTTGTGAACTGTTGTCGTTCATTGCATTAAGGTGATGGTTCATGTGAGGGTGTGGGAGAGGCCACCCATTAACCCTTAAATTAATTCAATTGAACATGTCTGTGATCCCCATGCAAATCCCTAGCTGGCTCACATGTCAATCAGGGGTCCTGATTAGGAGTTGAATCTTGGCCCAAAATTATAGTCAATTGTTCGAACGCCTCTTCCCTGGGCTCATTTTTCTAGGGATACTCTATATTATTTCCTAGATGAAGGCATATCCATTTCCCTAAGAGCTTCACAACTTTGTTTCTAGTGCGATGAACATGCGAGGGAATGATGCTTTAAAAACCTTGAATAAGCTCAATAATATCCTAAATAAGATGGGAAATCCTCTAACTTTTGATGATATTTTCCCACTTGGTACCTTGATTAAGATTTTTTAAATTGTCAATGACAAGTGTGGAGTTACCTTCGACTGCTATCCTTCTAAACCATCCTCGTTTTTCTATGATTAAACCATATTTGACTACATTGAATTTAGCTTCATTTTTACTATCCATGCCATAGTCTAAATCAAATATTTGAACCTCTCGACATAGGGGGGCCCTGAACATCCCTCTAAAGTCTAGGTCTCCTAGGCTTCCTTTGGATGCCCCATAAAAGTTTAGATTAAGAAAAATATAAGGAGGGCCAAAAAATCTGGAGGGATATTGTTTGGGAGGCAGCTTTAACTTCCAAGATGAGGGGGCAACCATTTGTGAGGATAGGTTTAGGGTAGAAAAGATCCACACTTCTTAAGGGGAAACCTTCCAATCATCAGGATGCCATTTCTCTAGTATGATAATTTCTTTGATGTTTTGGAGAAATCCTATCCAAATATCCAAATGTGGGAGCTTCTAGTGATCCAAAAATAGATCCTGGATAAACCTCTAAGTATAAAAGACTTCATGCAAGAGGTAAAAGCTGCCAAATGACACAAATCCTTTGTAAACAGAGGAAAATGAAAATTGAAGGCTGCTCCTAAAAATAGTCTCATTGTAGAGAACTCCTCATTCTGAATCCAACACAACTTGAATGGGTGAAAACGAACTCTGGATGAAGGAGTTATTGTAAAATGAAAACTGACCAATGTCCTTAGAAAAGGAGGAAATTTCATTAAATTTTGAACTATACTGAAAATTTTGATTTTAGTATAGGCTCATGGGCCAATCCATAGCTGACACATGGTAGGCCAAGATTGGGCCATGTGGCCTTGTTTGATTGGTCAAAGAGGAAATATCGTATTGCAATTATTTCAAAGGGAAGGACCTTGAGCCATCAGTGATTGCAATAAGCGATTGTCACTTTGTCGCATCACATAGATCCATGGGAGAAGGACCAGTGCCCCAAGGCCTTAAGATGTGCAATGGGTTTATTGTGATGAGTACATTACATCTATCAGATTGGCAAAGGGAAGCAATGGTCAAGATATGATCGTTGATCGACGATCGGGGAAGCTTAAGGGTTGGAGACCATGGAAGTGCCGATACACCAAAACACTGATGGGCTGATACGATAGCACTGATCGGAGTGATCAGAGATAGGATATCATATAGGAGCAAAGCCAAAATGGAACGCTGTGCCATTAGACCGTGCGACATTGCGATTTGCAATGGATGTACAGACTCAACATCATGGATGTACAGACTCTTGAGATCTACCAAATTCCATTTTTCAATGTATTCACAAATATTTCGTTATTTAACGAGATACAAAGGGGCACACCAATTGTGACTTACGATAGTGACCTACGAGTGGACCCGATAGGAAGATAAAGCATAGTTATGGGACTTACGAATTCTGATACATTGAGTTTTGGCAGATTTTCTCCGTTTAAAATACATTTTCCTATGTAAAAAAGAAAGCGATTGCATACGGGATTATGTAGGATTTCAAGAGGCCCGAGCCACTCTTACATTACAGAAATGGTGGCCAGCTTCCCTTTTGGCGTTAAGCAATGATTGTAAAACACCTAGAAGACGGATTCAAAGCAGACAGAGGCCGGGGAGACCGAGAGGCGAGAACCCAAAACAAACAACCAGCGCTGAGATAGAACAAAAAGCATAGAGAGCAATGGATTAAAAAGATGGATAAGAGAAAGGAAGGCGTAGAGGAGGTTCCATAAGCCCAGAGAGGCTTGGATGCTGAGAAATCACCAAAAGAGAAGTCTATAGTGTGAAGTGAATGTGTGGGTAGAGTTGGAGCGCTGAGGAACCCATTGGGAAGCTCGGTGAGCTAAAGTGGTTAATAGAAAGAAACCACCAGAGGTTGGAAGCAGCACATAAATGCTTCAGTGAAGTATCCGAAAACAAAGATATCAAATGCTCGATCTCTTGCTGGTATTCTTTAAGTTAAATATAGAAGAAGGATGCGAGAGACAGTAAACAATTCTAAGGGAGTGAGAGAAGCCAAAAGCTTAAAGGAGCTCAGAGCACTGATTGAAAGAATTAGTCCAGAGAAGCCTAGATCTGTTTGCAGCTAAAGGACAACCAGGGGTAAGATGGTATTCTGAGCCCATTGGTTTATTTTCAAACCATATGGAGTTGAGTCACGGACTTGTAAAAGAATTCAGCCATAATCCCATAGAGCCTAATCGAGTTTATTAGAGCTCAAGGAGATGTAGCCCAAGAGTTGTGGGTGAACTCCATATTACATTTTTGTCTCATGTGTTTGTTTTACTACTGCATTATTCACTGTTATATGCATTTATATATTTGTTCAAGCACATTTAAATATCGGCATACACAATATATTTTAAAGCGCATAAACAACCAACAATAAATACAAGCATATGCCTATATTTTCAATGATTTCTTAGTTTTTCATTGGTTAATCAAATAAACTTGGGAAAACTTAGGCTTTGGTAGTGGGAGAGGTTCTTGTAAGCTAGACAAGAAGCCTGAGAGCCACATTTTCAAATTAGGTGGTATCAGAGCTGAAGATTGATTAACCACACCTTCAAGGAAGGATTATATCGGAATGATTGATTGACAGAGCATAGACTGCTTGTCTAAAAGGTGTTTGAACAGAAAGAGGTTGATTGTGTGCTTGTTTGCAGACTGATTGTTTGCTGAGTTTGCAGAGGTGAAGGGAAAGCTATTGATAGCTCAGTCGAAGAAGCACAATAAGGAGAAGGGGTGAAGACATTCTTCTATCCCAAAGGACCTCAATGAAATCCAAGGCATAAGAGGTTTGTTGCAAGAGGTTGCTTAAATAAGCTCTTTATTTATCTTGTTGATTTTTTTTATGTTTTTATTTTTTATGTTTACATTGGCATAATGTCAGCTTCTACAAGTGGATCCTCAAATTCTGCATTCTTCATAGGATTCCTTGATGAAGACATGAAGCAAGAATTGTCCACCATGATGGATATGGTGAGATAAATGTATGAGGATGGAAGGAAGAGCAACATGCTTAGAAAGTAGTTGAATTTCATGAAGGAAGAGAAGCAGTTTCTTGCTGACAAATTGCAGGAAATGGAGAGCCAACTTCATATTGCAAATATGAATTGAAGAGGACACATGAGTTGGAAACACAACTCTTTGTTTCCCAAGAAGCCCTAGTCAACTACCAGCTTGAAGAAGAGGTAAGTCATTTTAATGTGTCTTCAAACTCTTCTAAGAATGCTTGTATTGATTCTTTTGAGAAACATAGTAAAGGCATAGGCTCCAAGCTAATGTCCAAGATGGGCTATGAAGGAAAGGGCTTGGGAAAGCATGCACAAGGTATTTCTGAACCAATAATGGTTGAGGAAAGGCCTAAATATTTGTCTCTTGGCTATGGAAAGTCTTGTGGAGAGAATTCCAAAGCTTCCATGAAATCCATTGAAACAATCCCAAGAAGGAGTTTCATTTCATGTCCTCTACCGCATAAGTGTGAAGGTTGTATCCAAGAGGAATACAATAGCTTGAAACATAAATTGTAGGATGTAGGTTCTTAGAAACACACACTTGAACCAGAGAGTTGGGGATACTCTAACAACCTTGAAGATTTTGATGGTGTTCTAAAGGGAGCCACTTCCTCATTTGCTTCACATCCTCATGAAGGCAATAAATGTGAATGAGGTAGGTATAAATCTAGTTCTAATTATATTCCTTTTGATTTTGCAAAGCATCATAAATTTCCACCTAAGTATGGGGAAAGAGTTGCATGTTCCTTTCTAGGTTTGGATAACCTTGATGTTTCTAGATGTTGGAAGAGAATGGCCGCATATAGGAAGCAAAAGAAGGAAAAGAAGAAAGTAGCCAAAGGTCCATTGGACAAGGAAAATCATGCTATTGAGAGGATGCACATACAGTTTACTTACTACCATAAGCAGGGACATCTTGTTGCAAAGTGTTTGACACTGAATCCAACAATGCTTCCACTAAAGCTGAAGAAAGTGGAAAGATAATATGGTAGAAATGGAAGTGAATATTCCACGAATGATGTGTCTCATAATGATTCACATGATAATGCTGATGTGTAGAAAAAGGTAGTACCTTTAAAAGGGATTGGTAAGGAATGGTTAGAGTTCTTATTTGATTGAGATTGCATGTCTATTAATGCATCTACATTATATTTCATTTCAGATTCGAAAGTACAGTTTGCTTAAGTGAAAGTGGAAGGATGAAATGCATGAACGAGCACGAGATGCATGAACACAGGGATGTTCATGATTTTCTTTTTTTGAACATGTATGTGTAATTAATTTGCAGGGTTGATTACTTTGACATGCATATGATGCCATGTTGACTTGGTTTCCAAATGAAGATGACAATGAAAGTTTCATCTTTTGAAAAAGAGTCCTAATGGTCTTTTTCTTCATGCTTGACTTGAAGGGTCATTTGTTTAAAGACATGTTTTGTGAGCTTGGTTATCTAGTCCATAATTTGTATGCAGATGTAAGATATGGCTGTGTTCACAACATGTGAAATCTTTTTCTTTTGTTGAGGCAAGAGTTAGTCCATCCAGTTATTGTCTGTATGACTGTTGTTGTTAATGGTTGTTGTTGGCAGCTTGTCAAATAGGTACAGACGAAAGTTCAAGCTACCTTATATGACCATTTTAGTAGAAGTTCTGTAGGAAAGCAAGGAGGAAGACAGTTCTTTCCAGGAAAACCAGTGCATCCAAAGAAGGGAAGTGGTCAGAAACTTTGGTTCAGAGGCACTATGCAAAGGCAAGTATAGAGAGGTTGAAAGAAGAGGATGAGTGACTCTCATTTATTGTTCAGATTAGTATATCATTCTTTTGGAGCTCAAAATTTATTTTAGTGGGAAAGCGTGATCCAAAAAGGATCCTGGATAAACCTCTAAGTCTAAAAGACTTCATGCAAGAGGTAAAAGGTGCCAAATGGCACAAATTCTTTGTGAATCATAGGAAAATGAAAATTGCAGGCTACTCTTGGAAATAGTCTCATTTCAGAGATCTCCTCATTCTAAATCCAACGTAACTTGAATGGGAAAAAACGAACTCTGGATGAAGGAGTTATTGTAAAATGAAAATTGACAAATTTCCTTAGAGAAGGAGGCAATTTCATTAAATTTTGAAATATATTGAAAATTTTGATTTTAGTATAGGCTCACGGGTCAAAGAGGAAATATCACATCACAATTATCTCAAATGGAAGGACCTTGCGCCATCAGCGATGGCAATAAGCGATTGTTGCTTTATCACATCACACAGATCAATGGGAGAAGGATGAGTGCCCCGACGCCTTAAGATGTGCAATGGGCCAATTACGATGAGTACATTACAGTCATTGGATTGGTAAATGGAAGCAATGACCAAGATCTGATCGTTGATTGGCGATTGGGGAAGCTTAAGGGTTGTGGGCCATGGAACCACCGATATGCCGAAATACCGATGGGCCGATACACCGAGATACGATAGTACCAATCGGAAATCAGATCAGAGAAATGCCAAAAGGGGGCATTAGGGCACTAGACCATGTGATATTGTGATATGCAACAAATGTGTAGACCTGATAATACTATAAACCATATTGTATGGATCTTGAGATCTGCCAAATTCCATTTTTCAATGTATTCACGCATATTTCATTATTTAACGAAATACAAAGGGGTACGCCAATTGTGACTTATGATAGTGACCTATGGGCAGACCCAATAGCACAATAAAGCACAATTATGGGACTTTTAAAGTCTAATACATTGTGTTTTATTGGATTTTTTCTGTTTAAAATACATTTTCTTGTGTAAAACCGAAATCGACTGGCTATGGAGTTTTGAAGGATTTCAGGAGGCCCGAGGAACTCTTACATTATCGAAATGGTGGCCACATCCCCTTTTGGCATTAAGAAATTATTTTATAATACCTGGAAGAGGGACTCAAAGAAAAAAGAGGCTAGGAAGACTGAGAAGTGAGAACCCAAAATGAACAAGCAGCGCTGAGACATAACAAAAAGCACAGAGAGCAATCGATTAAAAAAAAGGTCGAGAGATAGGAAGGCACATAGGAAGCTCTAGAAGCTCAGAGAGGATTGAACACTAAGAATTAACAAGGAGGGAAGTCTACAACATGAAGTGAATGCGTGGGTAGAGTTGGAGCGCCGAGGAACCCATTGGGAAGCTTGGTGAGCCAAAGTCATTAATAGAAAGAAGCCACCAGAGGTTGGAAGTAGCACATAAATGCTTCATTGAAGTATCAGAAAACAAAGAGATCGAATGATCGAGCTGTTGCTGGTGTTCTTTAAGTTAAATACAGAAGAAGGATGCCAGAGACAGTAAACAATTCTAAGGGAGTGAGAGAAGCCAAAATCTTAAAGGAGCTCAGAGCACTGATTGCAAGAATTAGTCCAGAGAAGCGTAGATCTGTTTGCAGCTAAAGGACAACTAGGGGTAAGATGGTATTTTGAGCCCATTGGTTTATTTGCAAACCATATGGAGTTGAGTCACGGACTTGTAAAAGAATTCAGCCATAATCCCAAAGAGCCTAATCGAGTTTATTAGAGCTCAAGGAGATGTAGCCCAAGAGTTGTGGGTGAACTCCATATTACATTGTTGTCTCATGTGTTTGTTTTACTGCTACATTATTCACTGTTATATGCATTTATATATTTTTTCAAGCACATTTAAATATCGGCATACACAATAGATTTTAAAGCGCATAAACAACCAACAATAAATACAAGCATATGCCTAGATTTTCAAGCATTTCTTAATTCCGCATTGGTTAATCAAATAGACTTGGGAAAATTCAAGCTTCGAAAGTGGGAGAGGTTCTTGTAAGCTAGCAAGAAGCCTAAGCACCCCATTTTTCAGATCATTTGGTCTTTGGAAATGCTTTTATTACTTTCTTTCTACATTGCCCAAAGAAGGAAGCCAAGGGATATATACGAAGCCTTAGTTAGGACCCGACTAGAGAAGATTCCTGACCTCCAAGTCTCAATGGTGGACTAAATACTGTTATTATGTTTCTCTAAATGACCAAAAATAAAGTCTACTTTGTGCCAAAGCAAAGCCGTGAAGGGGCATAGGTTCAAATGGTGCTCAATATTTTCATTTTGAGTTGCACACTTGCTGCAAAAATAGGGCCCATGGATTCCTCTCTTTTGTAGTTGGTCCCAAGTGAGAATACGGAAAATTCACACTAACCAAATGAAATAAGTTACTTTCGGTTGGAATTGTCCCATCCATAGCTTTCACGAGAGTAGGTCATATCGGTCCTGAGGTTCGTCTACTGTAATCTCGTCAGCTTCCTTTATGGGGAACATCCCTTTGGTTTTTTAGCCCAATTGAAGAATATCTGGTCCTTTAGAAATAACGATATTTCTAGATCGAAGCACTTTATCAAAAAGTTCCCACTGATTTGAGTCAGGGGGTTATTTCAGTAATGTTTCCTTTTCCATTGCCGCTAATTAGTCACAGAGATAGGACCCCAAAATTAATTAACCGACAAATTGTTAATTCTATTAGTAAATAGGAAAATATTAGCACAGTCCTATAGACTGACGAGCTTGTCCTGTTTTTGCCATGAATCTTGCAAAAAGAGAGCTATATTCCCACCCCTTATTTACCAGAAGGTGTGATTACAAATTATTTCTTTGTTCGTTGAGGCTAAGTTCCATATTAACAAACCTCTTGGAATATCCTGCAGACTCAGTCTCTCCTCTATTGAGGAGGGAATATTATATTTTGGGCCCCAAATAGTCTTCCATAGATTAGTTTTTCCCTGAATCCACTGCCACCATAGTTTCACACCCAACACTTGATTTAGGATGAAGAGATCTTAGAGACCAAGATGCCCAACCATTTTGTGCTTGGTGAGGTGGTTCAGTGAAGGAGATCCCATTTTTTTGCTTCCTAAGCTCCCTTTCATAAGAGTTATTTGGAAATGATTTTCATATCAGAACATGTGGTTTTAGGAGTGGTTGGGCCTGATAAATGGTAGATTTGAATCAATTAGAGAACAACCTTCAACAAAACCACCCACGTAGAAATGTTCAAAGAGTGAAAAGACCATTTTTGAAGGCGAGATAGAATACACTTGAGAAGGCTTTCCAACATGAGGTTCTTAGAGAGTTAATCACTAGGGGAATTCTCAAGTATTTGGACAGAAGGGATCTAATGAGAAAACCCAAAATCTGGGCCTGGAAGGATTGGGAAGGAACCATTGAAAAAGAAAATATTTGATTTCTCATTATTAATGTGCATGCGAGAAGCTTTCATAAAGCCTTGAAGGACATTTTTAAGGATTCTAGCTTCCCGGAGGGAGTCTTGGAAAAATAACATAATGTCATCCACAAATTGTTCATGGGATAGAGGAAGATCACTACACCACAGGTGAATTCCTTTTAGATGCCCTAATTGAACAACTAATTTTATATATCGACCCAGTCCTTCCATAAATAGAATAAAAAGGAAGGGAGAGATAAGATCTCGTTGTTTAAGGCCTGTAGTTAAGTTAAAGGTGTGGGAGGGCGAATCGTCAATAAGGATAGAAAACAACAGAGTGGAAATAAGAGAATAGATCCATGAGATCCATCAAGGTTCAAAACCAAAGGATTTCAGAATATTCAACAAGAAATGACAACTAAGGCAGTCATAAACTTTGGAGAGGTCCAACTTTATCAACGTAACCTTGGATTTGAGATTTAATGGAATGTATAGCCTCCTAGGTAGTAGTGATGCCATTCAGGATTTGGAGACCTTGGAAAAATCTCATTTTCTTGGGAGAAATCGAATAAGGAAGGAGAGGCTTGAGGTGGTCGACCATAATGGTAGAGAGGATTTTGTAAATAACATTGCATAAGAAATAGGTATGAACCCCTAAGGATATTCATAATGTGTTTTTTTAGAATAAAAGTGATAAAAATGGAGTTAAGAGCGGGGTGTAGATGCTTGGATATGTGTGATTCCTCTACTACTTCCAGAATGTCTTTTTCAAGGATGTTGAGGCAACTTGAAAGAATTATGTAGTAAAACAGTCAAGCCTTGGGGATTTATTATTCACCAATACTTTTACTACCCCCTCAACTTCCTCTAGAGTGATAGTCATCATTAGTGCCATATTTTGATCTCTGCTAACCAATTGGGGAATATGTCTTGTTATTGTCGCTATCGCTTCTGATCTATTCTGACACAATGCTAACAAAATATTGTGGAAGTGGTCGACCAAGAGGGTTTCCATATCTTCATATCACACCGGTTGGTTCCCTGTTGAGTGAAGAAGTGAGAAGATTCTATTATGTTGCATATGTTCTATCATTGCTTTATGAAAGAAAAAAGTGTTTCTCTCACCATCACAAAGCCATTGAACCTTGGATTTTTATTTCTAGAGGATTTCATCTTGATTTCTTCGTTCTTCTATCTGGGTTAAGAGTTGTCCCTCTTCTATTGAAAGGGGTATAGAGTAGCCTCGGGTGATCATCTGTTGTTGCACCCTTTGCATGTGATCCTAAAGGTGTTATTGATCTTTCTAAATATTTACAAATTCTAATCTATTCCACTTTTTTATCTGCTATTTAAGTTCCTTCAAGTAGAGTTGAAAGGTGTCGATGTAGTCCATGCCTTGCATCAAACTAGATGCCCACCATTCCTTTACTTTGTCAAGAAATGACCGATCTTGCAATCAAAAGGATTCAAATATAAAAGGTTTGTTGTGGTGGCCCAGTTTCAAATCCATTTCCAGCTAGATCAATGAGTGGTTAGATCTAAGGCATGGTATTATGGAAGCTTAAAAGAAAACATCCTTACTGATAAGGTATTTTGAAACCAAAAATCTATCTAACCATGTGGTGACTTGGTGTGACCCTCCTCGACAGTTATTCCATGTAAATATCCCATTGATAGTGGGTATATCTATGAGTTGCAAATCCACAATAAAATTTGTAAGAGTTCCATTTCTGGTTCCTAACATCTGATCCCACCCTTTTTCTCCTCTAGAGAGGTGATAAGATTAAAATTGCCCCTAATAAGCCAAAGTTTTTCCTTGCACATATTTCGAAGATTTCCTGTATTATGAAGAAAGGCTTCCTTCTCCCATGGAATATGAGGGTCATAGAGCACCAAGAGTAATATGCACTCACTAGTCCCAATATATCTTAATTTCCCTGAGAGGATGCAAAGCATATTGAGCGAATGATCAAAGAGGATCTCTACAGGGTTCCAAAGAATGGAAATCCCCCATGCACTTGGCCTTGAATATAAACCTATTATTTCATACTTGGGACACATACGACTAATTATTTATTCTATTATTTCCCCCATGACATTTGTTTCTGGAAGCATCATGATTTGGGGCTTCTCCCTTTTTAGGCAATATTGTAAATATCTTTGTTTACCTCGACTATTGAGGCCCCTCACATTCCAAGAGATTACAATCATTCAGAAAATTTGTTGATTTGGTGGAAGACCACTGATAGCTGTACCACCTGTCTTGAGTTAACTAATAGATCTCTAACCATCTGGATCAATTCCTAAAGAATTTTCCTCCCACGTTTCTTGCCTCACTTACTTTGACTACCTTGATCTTGAGTGCTATCCATATGAGATCTAAGGCGATCCAAAGGATCGGGCAATTTTTTGCTCTGTTTCACTTGATATTGTTGAAAACTGTCACAATAGAGGTTCTTTTGGTCCTTTAGTATGAACCTCTCATCCAAATTCTTCCATTCACGCAGTAAACTTTTCGACAGCTTCTCCTTTGCACTCAAATCTTCCTTTGATGCATCAATGTCCATGATAGATTAATCCATAGGCAACTCATGTTCTTCCTTGTCCGAGAGTTCCATCTAAGATTTCCTTTTTGGATTAGGATTTGTTTTTATCATGTTTGTCACTCTTCCCAAATCTTTTTGTTTATTTGCAGATTTGGAGCTCTCCCCCATGTCTTGCAAAAGCCAAAATCAATTATGATTCTCTGATTTCCACGGTTGTACTAAGGGGTTTGATTGAGCCCATTTCACACTCTTATCCTTATTTGAGACTTCTTGAAAACCCTCATTATCATCTTGGGGTGAGGTCGGTCCTTTTGGTTGTTGCATGACCTATAGTTCCATTTGATTTAATGGGCATGCCTTGTACAAATGGACATACTCGTGAGCTACTGTTGCCAAACCTCATCTTGACATTTTAGCTCCACAAATTCAGGAAGGGGCTCAGTAATGTTCATGTAAACGCAAATTTTGGCATACAAAGTATATCTCCCTCGGCGCATGGATTCAACAACTTTCACAATTATTCTAGTGGAATTACCAATCGCTTCCAAGATTTCTGGATCCCAGAAATCTACTGGTAGGGAAAAAAGACAAACCCAGATTGGGGAAGCCATGAACTGTTCATGATCCAATTTATATCGTTCTTCATAATATCTCACAAAAAGGCCTACATTGTAGTAGAAATATGGGCCATTTTAAAAAATCCTCTACTTATCATTCAAACTGGAGAATATAACTATGAAGAAACCTCTAGCTCCTAGGTTGAGATCTATATGGCCTTTTGGTTTCCATTTAACTAGATCCACTTGATCAAATCATTTTCCAAAGGCCAGATGTGAATAAACTTACATATTAGGGCATGATATTTCATGTACTTGTGGTAATTCTCCAAATCGTTAGAGGGGATCACAAGTCTTAGCTTCTTGGCTGCTCTTGGGAGGCATTGCCTGCAGATTCTTGCTTGCCACTAGGCTCCCATTATAGGTTCCTCATTAGGGTTGACTCCATGAAGATGGGTTGACGAAATATTTGTTTCTTCGTTGTATTATCATGTTTCCATGATTCAATAGGAGGGGATCCCTATCCTTCTTCCTAATATCTCACAAAATGGCCTACATTGTAGTAGAAGTATGGGCCATTTTCGAAAATCCTGTGCTTATCCTCGAAACTGGAGAATATAACCATGAAGAAACCTCTAGCTCCTAGGTTCAAATCTATATGGCCTTTTGGTTGCCATTTTAACTAGATCCACTTGATAAAATATTTTTCCAAAGGCCAGATGCAAATAAACTTACATATTAGGGCATGATATTTCATGTACTTGTGGTAATTCTCCAATTTGTTAGAGGGGATCACAAATTTTAGCTTCTTGGCTGCTCTCGGGAGGCATTGCCTGCAGATTTTTGCTTGCCACTAGGCTCCCATTACAGGTTCCTCATTAGGCCCAACTCCATGAAGATGGGTTGACGAAATGGTTGTTTTTCCATTGTATTATCATGTCCACGATCCGATAGGAGGGGTTCCCCCCCCACTGGGGAACTCATTTCCCCTGTCAGGTCGCTCAGGCAAAGAGGCTATGGTTGTTGAAAGGAAATTTTTTTGTTGTCAGAAGCTTCAGAAAATGTTGCTCAAAACCCTAGTAGAGCTCATCTTCCTTTTACATCACAACAAAAACATGTTGAGATTACACATTGAAATAAATCCACATGGGTCTTTGATTCTGAAAAGTCCCAAAAAATTTTAATAACTTCATTTTTAAGAATTGTTGTTTTTTACAAATGTATTATATGATTTTTAACTAAAATAATTTGGAGAATTTGGATTTTTGTATAATTATTAGAATGTTGCTTTTCCAAAATGCAATTGTATAAATGAAATTCTATTTAAAGGGACTGGAAATAAGGTAGTGGAGAGTTTTTCTAAATATAATTTATATTTTAAAATTCAAATCATTTAGATAATCCAAACAATTGTACAAGAAATCATGATTGTTATTTTTTTTAAATACATTTGTAGGAGTTAAATCCTTTATTTGAACAACGTTGATGTTTATGGATTTTGAAACATATTTTTGAAGGTGTACTTGTCATCCAAAATTAAATTTTCATTTAAACGCAAAGAATTGGAGTAGCTTATACTCCGTCAAGGCTTAGCTTGCAAAAATCAATTTTATAAATCTGATGCTATGAATACTATTGTGTTTTGTAGTTAGATAGTTTTCATTAGAAATGCTTGTTTGCAAAGACTTTTGGTTATGGTTTTAGGTCACATTAGCTTAATTTTTTTCCCTTCCCTTGTTGGAAATATCCACTTTTTGGGATTTGAATGATCAAACATAGTTACAAACTGTTATTATACAAAATTTAGCACTTGGCTATAGGTTTCATGTGAAAACATTATTGTAATCTACCTTCATTAGAAACCATTCCTAATTTTTTTAAGGTAATAAATAAGATTTTTAAACATGAATTGGATTTACTAGTTAAAACCATCTTTAAATTTTTCTAGAGATGTTGATCCCCTTTAAATTAAAGAAAAATTTCATATGTTTAGCATATTTTACTTATTTAGAACTAAAATTTCCTTTTTCTTTTCTTAACTATGGTAACTCTCATTGTTTCACAAAAAAATATGCTTTCCCTCACAATAGTATGTAATTAATTTTTCAAAAGAATGATTATTTCAATTAAAGAGTAACATTTTTTATTCCTTCAATAGGATAAGGTAAGGGAAAGAAGTAATTTGGATTTATTAATTTCAAGCTTTACTGATCATGGGAGTTTGAAAACATCAATTATTGATCATGAGAGACAATTTAATGTAAAATATAGAAATGGGTTCATGTTACTTATCTTAGAGTTACTCTTATAGCATGAAAATAGTTAAATTCACTAGATGTAGAATTTATCATCAAATTAGTCAATGAAAACCATTCTATGAGCATAATTAACATGTGTTCAAAGGAATATGGATTATATAGCATATGCCTATGTCTCTATATTTTGTTCCTTGGCCCACAAATTCTTTCACATCCCAACATTAATGAAATGCACTTCAAGGAAAGCCTATCATCTCATTAGTTTGATGGATGCCTTCAAAACCTTACATGAATACAAGTGACATATGTTTGAGGGGTATATGGAGTCTACACAATATGTTTGAAAGCATATTCTTATTCTTAACAAAATCCTTAAATAATTGTTAATGTTATTACCAATCAAATATATCATTTATAATGGAGAAAGATTTTGATCACATACAATTAGAAATTAAAAAAATAATTATAAAAATCTAAAATACATGCCATTATTAACCCTATTGCAAGATAGGTGATAACACATTAATTTTTTTCCTAACCATGAATTAATCTACTCTTTGACAAAAAATTAAATGACAAGTTATGAATTTCACATCACAAAACAAAATGAATTTATTTTTTGAAATATTTTAATTTCATCTTTTTGCATGTTGATTGGTTCAATTGGTTTCAGTATTATTTTATAATCATTGTGATATACGATACTATGCTCAGTTATAAATGGACGAGAAAAAGGGTTGTAGACTAGTATGAGCTCTAAATCTTAATGGACTCCAACAAGTCATGACCCTTTGCTTTAGAACACAATGACCCATCTTTTAACTTGTTCACCCAATTCATACATGCCCACAAACAGATGGCATAAGAGTTTGCATACTTGTACAATGATACAACCCTCTAAATTAAAGTGCAATGGGTCATCTTTTAACTTGTCCACCTAAATTACTTCGTTCTTGTAAACTTAAAAGCATACCTATTATTTGTCGTTTCAAAGTTGCGTTTACTATCAAAATCACCGATGTTGAGTTTAAGCCTCATCATTTATGCTTTAACTTGGATGAATTGATAAGGCTTATGAAATACTTACATATTTTAAAAATAAACAAATAAATGAACAATTATTTGCAATTAAGTTTATTAGAGTTCATTAAGTTTATTATGATTTTTGCAAAGTTACAAGGTTAATGAAGAATCATGTTATTAATTTAGGTAAAATTATGTAAAATGTCAGGCTAAAGGGTGCCCAACTTTAAAAAGTACAACAATCATAGTGATTGATTATGTTGGATAGATTTGGTTCTAAGAACATGGTTCTTTAGAGACATCACCATTCAATAACAATAGCATAATATGATTGTTTTAAATGTTCTTCTCCTTCCATGCATAATATTCCATTCACATGCATGGATGGATATGGTGATGAAAATATTGAGTTCTATGAGCCATTTATTAATTGCAATATATTTTTATTTTTATTTTTTTTACTTGAATTTAACTATATTTAAATTAAGTTGTAGGGACTAGCTACTATGTAGCACTTGTTTTATTACAGATAGTTAACTAAATTTCCATCTTCATAAATGAAACATTTTAGGCTTTTTCACCACATTATTATTCTGTGCCAATGCAGGAGTATAAAAATGGATTTTCCTATTGGCCACTAATAGTTTAGCATTGACCATGAAAATTTCCAATGTTTAGCTTTAGAAATCAATAAAGCACTTTTCTTTGTCTAATTTTTAGCTTTAGAGATCAATAAAGTATTTTTTAATTAAAAAAATAATTTGTTACCATGTGATTGGCTTAAAATTTTGAGTGTCTTATTTTATCTTTATTGACATGTGTCACATGCCACCCATCAAATTTGGTCAGCCTCACAATTCACCAATTTTCATGAGATCATGGTTGGCATATTGTAATAAAAATAAAAAAAACCAATAACAAACCATTTTTTAATAATTAACTATTTGTATTGAGTAATTGTAATTTTCATGAGATGATGGTTGGCATCTTGTAATCAAAACAAAATAAATCAATAATTCAAAACATTTTTACACTGATAGGTGTTTCTTTTTTAAAATGGTTAGTTAACCATTTGTTTACCCTTTTTCCCTTCTCTGTCCGATCAATTGAAGTAATTTTATTCATTGATTTGAAATGCATGAATCTCTTTCACTGCATATCAAGGGTTTTAACACCACATATCAAGGGTTTAGTTATTTTATTTTAACATCCACGTCTTGCTGTGTCTGTCCTATGAGACAAATGGATAGTCGATGACAAGGGTTCTCACAACTACCATGTTTTGGTAATTGATAATATGATTATGGATGACCTTCTCACATATGCGTGCTCTAGATAATGTCAGCTCCAGGGGTAGAGTCTCTAACTGGAGGCGTCAACGTCAATTTGAAGGTCACCTCTAGCATTTCATCGTTCTTCCCACTGAGGTTTTGCAAGATGAGTTATGTTTAGGTGATCGTGGTGGAAATAGATATGAAAATAATATCAAGAATGTGAGCACAAAAAGTGCTTGATGGTGCTGCCTCACAGAGATTCAAACTCCATCTTATTCTATTTTCCCTTTTTCTATAAAAAATAATAAATTTGACTCTATTTGAGAAATTTGTTGTTTTGTGGGGTATGCAGGATATGAAGTATGCCATTCCTAGGGTGGAACATGGTCTGGAATGGGCATATTCCTCATATCCAAGATCAGAGAAGAATTCCACATAGGATGATGCTCACATTCTCTATCTTTCCTTCACCCAAGGTCTCAGATACAATAGTGGAACCCTACAATGTTACGCTCTTTGTTGATCTGCTGGTGGAAAAAGCATATGAGTGTATAATTCATGATAATGAGGTTGTGTGTCATATTTTCTTTAGGACACTCAAGCTCACTTATCATAGCTGTAGGTAGCATTATATTTCACTTTATTTCATTTTAGGCTTAGGGTCTAAAGTTTATAGATGGGTTAATTGAGTTTAGGGTTTAGTGTTTATAGATGAGTCAATTGGGATTAGGGTTTGTGGATTTATTATCTATGTTTTTGGCTTTGCAGTCAAAGATTTCAATCATTTAATCTCTGTGACCGTGAGTGGAGTGACATGTTTCCTGAAATTTCATAGCTAGTTGAAATCTGTTGGACACCTAATCCTAAATGGGTTAGTGTGGAAGCTAAAGAGACAAATCAATCCAAGGGACCTTGGGATGTGAATCCCAATGGTCACCATATTGTACTATAAATGTACATGTATTGTTAATAAAAATGTAACGCATGCTTTATCTTTCCTATTTTGTTCTCGCTCACCATGTGTGTTTAACATGGTATCAAAGCCATGATGTGTGGCCTGTTTTCCCTGAGCAACTGATCTGAGTTGCCTTGAATAGTGCTGGCCTAGTCTTCTGTAACGCTCCATTAATTCTGCCATCCCTGCGTTGTACCTGCGCTCTGCCATATTCGATATATAAAATCCTACCCCCTCCACAGTCGCTGCCAGGTTTGAACGCTGCATTACCTGCACTGCCCTGACATATTCTATTTATTACGCTCAGACTACATAAACGTTTCATATTCTCTGAACGTTGTCCATTAGTTACATTCTAATTATGTCTTCCATATTCCCTTCTATTTCGCTGTCGCAGCTGCTCCATAACCGGTTTCTCTCAGAAGAGACCCGCTGCGCTTGTTAAATAAGGCTTCTTGTAAAAAGAGCATTGCACATTTTCAAAATTTCAGGACTTGTGTTTTGCAAAGGATGCTGAAAATCTGTAGGATAGTACATGCCCGATGGTTCCTTTTCGGTATATTCCTCTTCCTTTTGTTCAACTTTTCCCTCTTGCCGCTCCACTAGGTTCTATGCCTCCACAACCTCTTGACTATGCTGCCATCTTTCATTCAGCCTTTGTTCGTTTCCTCTAACTTCATCTGGTCCCCGTGTCTCATCTATCACCTACTCTATTTCAACTTTAACTCGCTGTTCATTCAATATTTCTGATACATTATCGTCGGCTTGTGCACTTTGTGTGGTAGCTGGTTGAATCTTTCCTTCGCATGCATGTTTTCGCCGCATTGCAACATAGACTGCACATAAACAGCCTGGCTTATGGCGATGACTTCTATGCCGACGCTGTGACCTGATTTTCAAATCAACATCCTTCCGCTTTGCTTCTTCCTGAAATGATCTATCAAAATCCCCTGTTTTCGGCCCAGATTTTTCATCAGTCCCTATAGATATGCAATCTGGCATTTCATTCATTTCTAAGACAGTATTCTCAGGAGGTTCAACAACGGGCATGGACCTTTTGATCACAAAATTTATTCCCTTCCTCTTGACCATAGTATCCACCTGAGGATTCTGCCAAGAAACTATCTTTGATTCTGATTCTTCACCGCTGTGTTGCACATCCATTGCTTCCAGGTCATTGTTGTGGGGATTCTGTTTGTTTTCCTGGTGCGTACCTGTCTTTTTCATGTTATATGTCATGTTGATGTATATAGTTGTAAAGGCTGGAAGGTGAATTGGATTTGAAACTGTTGGAGCTTGAAGCATAATTGGAGAAATAGAGCTGAGAGTAGGGAGTTAAATCAACTCACCACGCTGCATGTCGATTCCTCATGGATTCCATGGAGGAAAATATCACATATTACTTGCTCCAAATTGAACATTGTCCATTCCAAAGGTGAGATCAGCTTTGTGTGGGAGACGAGCAGAGACGAGAGTTGTGAAAGACAGCAGGGTTCATGTCCTCAAGCCATCAGCGCTAGGCAAACAGATGTGAGAAATGATTGATGCGCGATTTTCAATAAAATCATTGCAACATGCTCTCATTGCCAACAATCAAAAGCAGCGGTGGGTTCATACACTGAATGAATACTTCTACAAAGTCACATATTAATTCTTCGGGAGCTGACCGGAAATTTAATCTCCAAGCTTTCACTTCTGGGTGATTCACAGAGAGTGAGGTTTTTCACTTTCTTCTTTGTTGCACGCTCCATCCATTCGCATACACTGTCGAAGATAAATTACCATTAACTGAAAAGGCCAAATTCCTTGTTTGTGAGATAAAGCGCCTCCAGGTCTTCCAAGTGCAAGAGAAGAAGTATTGTTGAATGTAACGTGGATTTACACGCTACACGAGCAGAGATATAGTGCAAATATTGAATATTAGTTGGATCGATTGATTGTAATTGACTTGGCACATGCTCAATGCTCACCCTTTGATTCATCCACATCAAAACTGATTTTTGAACACATTCACATTTAGTCAAACACATGTATAAGTTCTGAGAGCAATATTGAAGCCACCTCGAAGCAGATTTGGTGTTGTTCATGGAACAATTTGAAACAACCTATGAGTGAAGTGATTTTTGAAGAATCCGTAGAGAAGTTTGTGAAGAGATTTGGAATAGACTTTGGTGGATACTTGATCAGCATTATGAAGTGAATTTGAAGCAATTTTGAAGACATTTTTTAGCAGTCATTCTAGGAGCAGTTTCTTGTAGAGATTTTGGAGCAGTTTCTTATAGAGATTTTGCATGATTTCCATAGTAGCCAGATGCTCTAAAGTTTGAAGTTGAGGACAACACTCATCTTCACATTCATATATTTTTTTGCATTGCTTGACGAGAAATGACCTCTGGAGAAAGTGAATGCAACTTGGTAACATCTAGCTTACTCAGGTCCTACTCCATCAACCATTTTCGCTACATTATTGCCACTTGACAAGCCCTTACAATATCTTGTAGTAAGAGTACAATATTATTTTTCTGTCGTTGTTGCTTCAGTTGTGTTTTTTTAAGTAACATTGAAGAAAAATGGCCAGAATCAGTGAAGTATTAGAGTTCATGAAAACTCTTATACAATCTACTGTTGATGACACATTACAAATCAGAAAAGGATCTCTTTCAGAAATTCAGACATGTTTACAAAATGCACAGGAAAAGATTGATTTTTTGCAGCTTGAATCACAGCTACAACAAGAAGAGCTACATCAAAATAGACACCATTCTGAACCTGTTTTTGTTCAGAACATTGAGACAACCACCCATCAGCAGCGTGTTACAGTTCATTCAGATTTAGTACCAAACAAAGTAGCAAGGTTACATGCAGATGCAAAAGTTCAGTCTGCACTTCCCAAGCCCATCATCAGACCTTGGGAACAACTTGTCCACAACAAGCATAAAACTGATCTTGGATATGACAAGGACTTGTCCTTTCATATCCCAGACTACTCAAAACCCATTCAGTTTCAGAGTGCTGGTTTCATTAATGACAGTTCACCTGCTCCTCATGATAGTTCAGCTCCAG
>APFE031066621.1:218711-231376 GCA_000404065.3 Pinus taeda
GGATGTGAATCCCAACGGTCACCATATTGTACTATAAATGTACATCTATTGTTAATAAAAATGTAATGCATGCTTTATCTTTCCTATTTTGTTCTCACTCACCATGTGTGTTTAACAAAATCGAAGCTGATGAAGCTTGCAGTGAACCTGATTCCCTTCCCCTGCTTTCATTTCTTCATGGTGATATTCATTCCCCTGAAATCCCTTGAACTCTCGAGGTTCCCAGTAGTACAAAGCATTTTCAACATGTTGGTTACATCAAATTTTCCTCACCTAGGCATATGATATAATAACACAAATTCCCATCAAGATCTCCCTTCAAAATTAATCACATTAATATTGGAAAGAAGAGATTGAAGTGCATTAATGAATAATGTAGAGAAGAAGGTGATTGATTTCAACTAGATAAATTGCATTCATTATTTTTAATTCTAGCATACAAATGCAAAAAATAAGGTCAGTGATTTTTAATCAATGAATTTACTCACTAGCTTTAACTCTACTCCAAGGCTCTGTGCTTAGTTTTTTCCTTTTTATTCATGTCCTACTTTGGCTAAATTTGTCACTTCCTCATCAAATATTTCTCGATTTTCCCTACTCAAGTCTATAAATTTATGGCCATTCTTGTTGGTTATCAGATGGCTCTCGTAGTGGTTTAAGGTACTAAAAATATAGTAAGAATTATGTTTAGTTGAAGCAGTGAAGTATAACACCATCCTCCCACATTTACCTAAGTAACTAGCCAACTAGGGTAATCATGAAACAACAGGCCACTAGGATTGGATTTGACCTCTTATGTGACGTTATAGAATTGGAATCAATGCAAACATAACACACAGTCATCCAACATTAGCTTAAGAATCCTCAGGAGACATGTCAGCCACTCAGACAACCTGTCCCTGTGTCTGACTGATGTTTTGGACATCTTAGGCCTCAGTTGCTCTCATGCTATAAGCAAGGGAGTGACCAAAAACTCAAAATTTCTCTCATAGGCTTGCTTGCCAGTGACCACAGACAAAAAATTCGAGTTCTATGCTAGTGACCCCAAGATTGAAGCTGCTTTTTTAGGCCCAGAGCTGAGATCACTACATAGAATGGAATGACAACTTAAAATCAGTAAAAGTATAGGCAAACAATGATGCAGAAGCAATAAGTTGAAAACGACCTTAATTAGACCCCTACTAGCCATGCTAGGCATTTCGTCAAACATATCATCAACATGTAACCTATAGGTGTAAACAACAAAATTAAGTGTAGGGATCTCATACCTATCTGAGAATCGCTATGAACCATTGCTCCATCATGTCATTTGCTGCATTATCATCTCTACAACATAAACACATTATCCATTCATATACAAGTAGAAACATGATAAGAGCCACACATAGTTATCGTTATAAAACATAGATATAACTAGCATGATAGGAACAAAGATATCATAAACATATCATGCATAAAATCCACATATACATTGGCACATCTACAAATGAAAATCAAGGGAATGTATTTCTCATTATTGAATGAAATAAACCAACCAGAGATGGGACTACCATGTTCCATATGACGATGGATTGGGTGAACCAAGTCTCTCTCTAGCCAATCACCTCGTTCCATATTCCAATCATTAATATGGGACCCATAGAACACACCAAAAATACCAACAAGCATGGATTCCACCGAAGTTATCAACCTATACCATGATGAATTTTAGTGCCTCTTAGTCTCTTAGGCTTTATCACAATCCACAGTTTGATCCAAGGATCACTACACCCTACATCAATACATACTCTCTGGGCTATACTGTACATCCCATCTGAGGACTACTCAGCCCAGCAAAGAGAAAATCCACCTCTTGGCTTTATCGTATATCCCGCCATTCACCAACAAGGATTCTGAGACCCACTGAGGCACACAATTTGGCTTTACCACAACCCACAGTCTAATTCAAGGGTTACTAGGGCAGTGGCTTTATCGTGATCCCTATTTCGGTTTAGGGACCACTAGGCCATGTGGTTTCCAATTCATAGATCCACCTCACTCAGATTTGAATCCAATCTTCCCATCCCACATTAACCGAAGGTGAGAATCCATCTCATCAAAACTATCAGGAAATGGAAAGGCTAGGCTGAAGAAAACTATCACACTTGGAAAAACCCATGCCATGATAGAAAAGAACCAAATGAAATCCCATGTGTGCCAAATCTAGGAAGGGAAATATACATGCATGTTGATACCTACAATGAAGGCTATTGTAGTTGCTTGATCATACCTAATCATCGCTTCCTCTTGCCTTCCTTTACTTTCTTGCTCCAAAGCCAAAGTGATCGAAGGAACTTTAAGTGTCCAAGAGTGAGAGAGAGTGTGAGAATAATGAGAGATCACTAAGTCTAAACTGACAAAAGGTTATCAACTAATCCGCAGAAGCTTTTTTATGAATGAGGCCTCTGTTTTCTTCATTTTCCATTGTTTTCCTTCATTTTCCTCCTCACATGCAATCTATGACCTTTCACCTCCATTTTCTCCTAATTTCCATTACTTTAATAAATAATTGTGCCAAAAATGCTATTTTTCCTTTCCAAAGCCTTATCCATTTCCTTTGCCAATTTCCTTAGCCATAAACAACCAAATGAAAACCCACACCAAGATGTCCTGCCCAACATTCAACTTGGAATATGTGTCCCATCAACCATGATCTTATATATTTTTGCATGGGGCTTTCACCACGATTCTTACATGAAGGATCTAGTAAATACTTTTATACCCAATTCAATTAATGGTAGAAGAGACCTCATATGGTTGGCCTGTAATACCTTGAATACTAATACCTAATAGGTGACCCCTAAAATTTACTAAATATAAGTGAGAATATTTGGGAAGTCCTCCTCATGTCAAAAATTCAAATACAAAAACAAAATCCAAACTTAGTGCCTATAAGCTTTTTCTTGAAAGTATTGTCACGGGGGTTGAGTTTTTGAAATAATGATGATTTACAAATTCAGCAAATATTTTCATGGGGTTTGAATTTTTTAAACAACAATGATTTATGGATTTAAAAAACACCCTCATGGGGTTTGGATTTTTTAAATAGTAATGATTTTCATATTTAATATTTGCCGCTCTGGGATTAAACGTGGTATGCAATGTCATTTTATTATTTTCATTTAAATCATACGCTTATTGTGAAATGATTCCTATAATTGATTCTATGAATTTTATTGCTTAATTTAGAGAATGTTCTTGTAGACTTACACTAGAAATTGAGTATTCATGTAGTTGATAAGAAATCTCTGCCTAATTTCAACAACAAGGAGATAGACAACATTGGTCTTCGTCAAGACGAAGTCTCCTACCCAGATGGTAGGTGATATTATTAGGTTTAGTTCCATTTATTTTCATTTTAAGTATGAAATCACTATTGATAAGAAAGGAATGGTGATTTCAATATTGGAACATGGAACATGGAAGGAGATTTATACTTATCTAGCTCTCAACTGTAATGCGTGGATATCTATATACCATTGGTAGTAGGAAGCATGGTTTCAAATAGTTTTTGAAATGGAGGTACTTTGATTATTTATATCTAATTGAAGACGTGTTAAGTAAAAATTTGTGATTCTAACTTAGAAGCTAGATATCTAAGAAAATGAAGTAACACGTATAAAAAAATGTGATTCTAACTTAGAAATTATATCACCAAGAAAATGAAGTAGCATGCATAATTTATTTTATTATTTTCATACCAATAATGACAATATTTCATTGTTTATTCTAGCATTAGCGTGTTTCCATTTCGATTACAGGTTGTTGATTTGAAAAGACATGCTGAATTTATTGTGGAAAGCCATATTTCTAGAAAAGAATGCATGGAGGATGGAGCTTAAAGGAGAAGGGGTTAAAGAGAAACAAGTGATGATAGGCCACCTGATATTTGAATTTAAACCATCCACTCCTCAATAATGATGCTTCTTATGTTTTAAGTATGGTACCCTTGCAATGCAATGGTTATTGTTCCATCGCTAGCTAAATTTTATTTCAATTATATTTTAGTGATGAAAAATGATAACTAACAAAGGAGTTATGTGTTGTGTATGGAAGGAACTCATGACACACAAAGACAAACAACCAAGGAGTTTGGTTCATTGTCTACGAAAATACATAATGTATACCTGCTACATAGATCTAAGGTCAATCATAATGGAAAAATTGGTTAATAGCAATAATCAGACCAATGGGAAAAACTGTAAAATTATCTTAGGGTATGGTCTCTAGCTCCCTCAGGGCCCAGTCAATGATGTCTACAAGTTACCAAAAGTAAATCGGGTCCTAAGGAACCAAGATTTTGAAGAAACCAATATGAATAATATGACCAACTTTCCTTCCCATTTTGTCATTTTTACCACCAACTCCATGGACAAAGGAATGAGTAGCAATGGAAACAACCCTTCATCCAGTAATAGTAAGAAACGTGTCTTTGAGATGCAATTTCACCATTCAAATCCGTTATGCCAATTCAGTCGAGGGCACTTGATCATTCATTGGGCCACCATACCTCAATCTATTGTGGGGATGAGTTTGGGATCCCAACGTGCCAATACTACCATGCCTTAGCCACTCTCCATTGCACTACACAAATAAGATTCAATTGTAGAAAATCATGGAGACAAAGAAATTGTGAAGCATACTTTCAAGGATTTTTGACATAATTTATCAATATCATCATCTCCAAAATCATACGTGAGTGTCAAATTTTGTCTACCTTTCATAGGATTGTGCAGAGGCTACTGAGATCAATAGATTTTGGGGGAGATCTTGAGATTTGTGCAAAGACTACTGAGATTAATAGAGTTTGGTATAGATCTCAAAGACAACTTATATCTAAATGAAAAAATTGTGGATGTTCTTGTAATAATTTTTTCTTCTTCCTTTATATATATTTTCCAAATTATGTCTATATTTCATACAATCACTAGTAGCATTTTTTGAGTGAATATTTAATTTGTTCATGATATTGAGTAGATTACTTATCAGTCCTTCCAAACGACATTTATTAATAGAATAGATTAATTCTAGAAATAATTTATGCACCATCTATGAGCTTTTAGGAGGTAACTGTGATTTGAATCTTTGAATTCTCCTAGAAATATTTGGATATTATTTTTATGAAAATATTTATGAGTAAGATCCATCATATTTATTTTTATAAATATATTTATGCACTATGCAGACAACTTGCTTGAGAAATTTCCATCGTTTTCTACAAAAATATAGGTCTTTGTATATTATTTTCCAGCAAATATTTATGAGTAATATCTGTCATATTTATAGATACATTTGAGAATAATAAAGACTAGCCACAATTGTCTCATTTAATATAAAAATGTTGGTTCAAACTATGGCTCCTTAATTTTCTCTCCATGTGTTTTAAGCGCTAGTAGATCATGCTGCAAGAGTTCACACAAATGGTGTGGAAAGCATTAGTAATAGCTCCAGAAGTGGAAAAAGAAAGTAAGCATCAAATAGTTATGCAACAAGAATTCATAGAGATGGTGTGGAAAGCTATGATGATTACTTGATTGATACTAAATTAGTTGATTGATAGTTGTGAATGATAATTGTGATTTTTTTTTGTATATAACTTTTGCTGGTTGAATACTAAATTTGGGAGATTTTATATGATTTGATGACTCATTATGTATTCACCATTTTCTTTTACTAGGACTCCTTGGGATAATTATTTTCATTATTTGCATTTTCTATTCTTAGCCAATGTGTTAGTCATTTCTGTTGGTTCTTAAGTCTTCTCTTTACTGATTTCGTTTCGAAGGTGGCAGGCCAAAGATAATAATTTTGACATAGCTAATGTAAATATCCCTACCTCAATGCATACACAACTTATTTTTTTTTATTAAAATATGTAAAAAATATATTGCAGTCTAACGTTTTTACATTTTTTAATATTTTTTAGAGATACATTTTCACCGATTTTGCTTAAAACCCAGTAGAGATTTCTTGGAATCGTAAGTTTGAGCTATGCAATCTGCATAATCCAATTGCCCTGGGGGGTTTTAAGGATGTTAAATTCACTATGCACTAATAAATGCATTTTAGACAACCAAGAAATGCAATCTTGATAGAATTGTGTTGTCAAATTCCATCCAAAAAACTGAAAAAATATTTGACACAATATCCATTAAGATGGAATATTTTAAAGGGAATGAAATATTTATATTATGAAAAACATTTTCCCAAACATATTTTGTAAAGGAACATGTTTTGTTCAAAACATACAGAATCTCGATATCCCATATGCCTCAGGTTGTTCAATTTACCATAAAATTTAAAATAGAGTATCAAATTTTTGAGTTATGTTCCCAAGATTCTTTTGTTAGGTGTTCCTATACATGTAGTCACTAGCCACTTCATATCCACTTGGGCATAGGAAATGTATATGGATTTCTTATATGTGATTAGATACAATTAATTCTATTCTCATCAACCAACCAAAAGGTTGCACCATAAATATTAACAAAGAAAGATGGTTGTTTGGATGGTCAATGTTGGGTAATATTTAAGTGGTGCTTGTGGTTGAAGGAGATACTTCCATCCCACTTTGAATTTGTGAGTATCTTGAAATAAATTAAATCTGCCATGCTCTATGACAACTTCAAATTGAGAAAAGATAAGGACAAAGGATGGAATAGAGATTTTAATTATCATATTTCTCTTTTCCACAATGATACTACAGAGATGGAGGAAACGAATGACTGCGAGGCTTTGTTAGAGAAATATCAGGTACGTACACATACTTCATGCTAAAATTTTTATTGCAATTTTTCATTTTTACTAGACTAAGAAACTTGGTTTCTTGAAATACATCAAATATGGCATGCTCTATGACAATGTAAATTTAATAAAAGAGAAGGACATGTATTCATAGGATGGAATGAAGGAAAAATAGATTTCTCTCCTACATACAAGCACAAAAAAAATTCATACTTCTAAATCATACTTCTATGTTGGAGGAAATTTAAAATCAAGATAGAAGTGTCACATATAAACATGGTAAGCATAAGTTAATGTAGTATTGATGTTTTGATTGTTCATGATTTCATTAGATTGAAATCAATTTTCCATAGCTGCTCATAATCTAGAATAAACATTAAATACTGTAAAGTGAGTTAAAATATGAGCTTCAACTCAACACTTGCAATCTAGCCCTTTGAAACTAGATTACCTAGTATTACAAAAGCTCCATTGAAGCTCCCACTATAAAGGAGAAATGGAATTCTCTATATCGACTTTGGAGGATTTTTTGTCATATTTTTATTCTGATTTTGTTTCATACTATTACTTATATGAGTTGCACTAGAGAAAATTTTCCATTTTGATGTAGCTATACTCTTGGTATAAGGCCTAGAAGATCCTCAGCAAGAAGGGATCAAATTCCAAGTGGAAGAGATTTTTCCATGAATCTGAATCTTGTTCAAATACCCAAATTTTATGTGAGAAAATGTCCATTATGTTTTTAGGCTCATTATGGCTACAAAACATCCAGCTAAAATCATGTGTGCTTCTTTTGGGATCAATTAGGTATTAAAGTAGGTTGAATGAAAAAGTTTCACTTCTAGTAAAATATTATCTTTAACCACTTATCCTTCACGATTATGGATTCATAATTTTGATTCTATTTCTTATTAAACAAGCTTCATAATCTGGAATTTTTTTATGAATAAAAAGGAGAATAATGAAAACACATAGTTTCACATGTGTTCCTTCTCAACACCTAACACACTAGACACAAATCCTACAAATAAGTTTGTATTTAATGGCACAGTTGAATACATTTTCATTCCAAATAAACCTAATATATGCCACTACAAACGTTTATTCATGTTACGAATTCTAATTGACCTTTGCATGATTGCAAAATGTTCATCAAGTCATAAAATTCAACCTAAAGTTCTTATGTTTTAAATAACTATATGTTTGTGTGGGAGGCTTGATAGGAGTCTTCAACAAGTTTTAACATCCAATGGTATCAGTAGGGATAAAATTCCATTTCTACCCCAAAAATCATTCTGTCATTTCTTTCCTACAAGAAACTACAAACATTGCAATCAAGGAAATGTCTATATCCCTTAATTTTAATTGACTTGAGACTAAAAAAGGTGTTAAAATTGAGAAAATTTTGTTTCTAGACATTCTCCTACATCGTAAAATTCTTAGCATTATGGTAAAATTTTTTGATAGACACTTATTCTCACCCACTTTTGGCAGGTCATGGCATTGAGGTTTTTATGTTCTCTAGTGATTTGGTTTGGATGTACCTAGGCTATTTAACGTAGTAATACAAGTATATTAGGGTAAGGATAAACCTCAGTCAAGTTTTCCCAATAGAAAATAGATTGAATTAAATGAGACCAATATTTCTTTCTCTTAAAGCATCTTAGAGCATTTTTTGTGAAATTTAGGTACTTTGCGCTGGCCAAATGGAAAACCAATGCAGTTATTACCAATATCAATAATGATAGCTCTTTTAGTGTATGGATGGAAAACATGAAATAGGAATTTGATGTAAATCAGAGGATGCAAAAGATAAAATGAAATCAAGGTGATAAAAAGCGGAGGAAATGAAAGCAAGTTGATGAAAAGAAGATCATAGCCAATTTTGTAGGGAAAAATATAAGATGGTACTTATCTAGTTAAAATTTTTCCTAATATAATTCATCTATTATTGAAATGGAAAATTTTCAATATATATATTCCACATCCATAGCCAATTTTTCAAGGCAGAGTATACGGTGAAACTTGTCTTCTTAGAGACTGATCTTATATTTTGTCTAAGGTAATTTGTACAACATTGAAAAGGAAAAATGTCAAAATATATTCAATATTCAGATATTTTATTTTGTATAATACAATGATTTTCCAAGAATCCAGTGGTAATCTTTCAGCATTTAACTCTGTTAGGTTGTTGGCACAAAAGATTCATCTATGGAGAAAACCCTAGGTTCAAGCACGAAGGGCCAATAGTGGATTGTTGTATTCTAGGACAACGCCAACATTTTCACCTTACCCAAGGGGTAAGGAGTCTCACCCGAGGCGTGCCGCAACTAGAACTAAGAAGGGTTTGTCGTGGGATCAAGGATTCATTTTCCAATAATACATGAACAACATCACATACATAATCTAGATAACAACATACTATCCAATACTAAGAAACTACTACATGCATGATCTTACAGGATATTTGAAATTTTAGGTGGGTTAACATATCATAAAAAACCATACACACCATGCTAAGAAACTAGTACGAAATTTACTTCATATTAATTCAATAGTAGACTAATACATGACATATCGACATTCACCATGGATGATTACAAGGAATACCTATTTACAAACTCACATGATCGTTCTTTAACTCAATCATCCTTCTCAAACATGTCCCTTTATTCTAGTTCTTTCCTACCACAACAAATTATCCCATCTGCAACTCCAACAAAAACAACCAAACCCTCTTCCTTACAGGTCTTCTCCTTTTGTATTTCCCCTGCCACTTGGATGGCTAGTTCCCGCCTAGCTGGTCCTTCCATCAGCTACCACTCCTGCTTCCTATCCACTTGGCTGCCACTGCCTTCTATTGATACTTTTCCGCAACCATTCCACAACTGTCTGTTTCTGATTTCGCTTCTAGCTGCCCTCCCCGCAACCTAACTGTTGCTTCTGCCACCTGTTCCCTCTTCATTCTTTAGCAAGCCAAAATAATCAAAATATTTTCAAAATAAAAATGAAGGCCCCAATAGGACCCAACCACAATTCTTTGACTCGTCCCTGTGTCAATTCATTTCGATCTTAGCCAACCTTGTTGGTACCACCATGGGTGCTCCAGTTGGTGGTTAGTTGTGTTGATTCTGTTGACTGATGGGATGGTGCTTCCTTTGTTTTGGCCAACACTTGTAGGGTGGCGTCTACTCCTATTGCGCTTTCCTCCTTCTAAGGCTTCCCTGTTTCAAACGAAGGCTCCAACTCCAAAACATATTTCATGGTTTGCTGCCTGAATTCCCTATACTTCTGAAGGGTGGCTTCCCATTTGATGAGGATTGTGTCAGCCTGTTGAGTGAAGTCCTCGACCATATTAGACATTAAATCAGTTGGTTGTTGACTCTACAGATTCTCCCATCATCTTTTGCTTGTGTCACAAACCTCCTATACAGTCAAAACCTATAAATGGACCGATGGGTACATGTCCCTAATCACCTTCTTAGTTCTTACTAATGCTTCATTGATCTAATCGACTTGCACTTGGATTGTGTCGATTTGTTCATTGATATGTCAGAGGTGGAAAAAATCCATGTAGTCCGTAGTGTTCGCAAACAATTCTTGTATCTTCTCTCTCATGCGGTATACCAAATGATTTCAACACCATAGCTCCTGGCTAGTCATGGACTCTATTCATTAGGGCATAGCTATCCATGAAAACATCGATGAGTGCTTGTTTCGTTGCTTCTACTTCGCTAGTTTTGCCTTCAATTGTTGTCGCATATACCTCAACTGGGTCCGACAACGATGATCTTCCCATCTCTAACTTCCTTATCATATCATCACTCGTGGCTACTAGATTTGAGCACACTGCTTGGATATGGTTGCAACAACTCACCAGTATGTAGGTAGTGATATCCGTTGGCGCTTCCATGTTTGTTTCAATGATTGTTGGCCATAACGATCAAAATATTTGCGCGACCTAGTCAATCTCAACTTGTAAATCTGTGTTTTCTTGTCTTAGGTGATGTCGCTCTTCCATCACCTCTTGCAGTTCTTGTCTCTGCTACTCGAGCTCTTTGTTTGGATTATCATGGATATTTCTGGCCCTGTGTGTTTCTTTTTGTATGAATGCAAATAGCTACACTAACAACAAATGTTGTAGTGTGTCATCTTGCATTGTGATGGGCTCTGGAAAATGTTGTTGTATGGGTAGTGTTATATACATATTTGGGCACTGCAACCCCAATCTCATATGCCCATAAACCAAGGGATTGTAAGCCCCCAAAAGTGTTGTTTCATACCCTAAGGAACAAGGTCAGCTGATTACATCATCTCTGAGAAGTTCTCCCTAAAAATCTGCTTAGAACTAGTCAAAACTGGACCATACAAACTGCTCAGTGCTAAGGGTGCTATGCATCTCACCTACTACATGCAAAAAGTGTGATGCATATTGAAAATCCCTTTTGTAGGGTGTGATGAGGAAGAGCAGACAAATGGTAGAGGTAGTTGGCTAGGTGGAAACCTAGAGAATCTTCTAGAAACTGCCTATTTGTCACTTGCCTCTCTGAACTCGCCAAGGGATTAGTAGGAGATCATGAAATCTCCAAGTGTAACCAAGAACTATTAGAGAAATGACACTAATAAAAATCCTAGAACCTCACTCACCCACCTGCATATATCTATATATGGATCCCTCATCCTAGAGATCCAGAGGCTAGAATGTTGTATTTTGTAAGGAAGTGATGTTGGCTTCTCTGTGCAACATTGTATTGTTGGGTGATCTAGCTATTCATGAGGTGAAGAGGGTTTTCATAGTGGGAGGATGGCGCTAGATCATACAGCTTGGTTCTATCAATAAATCTATTTGAGTTTTCCTCCATATTATTGCATATTTTTTAATCTTGTATTGATATATGCATTTGTATGGTTAATATACATCTGATCCTATATTGTTTATGGTTATATATCTACTTTGATGGTATTATGCCGCTTTGACTTTATAGGTGTTCTTTGAAGTGGGACAAGTAAGGAAGGAGTGGTAAAGCTCTGTCAAAGGAGGGAGGAAACAAGAAAGGATCCAAGCGAAACTAAGGTTGGTACTCTATGCTTCTCTGTCATCTATCTCTCATAAAGAAAAACACAAGTAACTTTAGTTAGTTTGTTTCTAAGATAGCTACATGTCTTAGTGGGACTAGTAGCTCTAAATGGACACTAGTTTTCATGATAATAGGTAGGCCACTAGCTAAGGGTTTTTCGGAGTGGGAGGCGGGCTAATGAACAGGTTTTGACTGTGGGGTGAATTGAGGATTAGGGGGAACAATGTTAGGGTTTAGGACCACCGTGAAATTTATAGGAAAAAGTGGCTGGTATGGTTCATCCCTTTCCTCTTGAGGAATATTTGTGTGTGGGATTTTCCCTTGTGGTCGCTCTGACCCAAAAAGTAGTGATACTAGTGATGTTTGTTGGGTGTCTCTAGTAGATGTGGTTCCCTTATCCTACTCTGCTGACTCAACTTTGATTTCTACAGTTGTTTGTCATCAGTCAGATGAGAGGGTTTCCGACAGGGTCACGAAACTAGACGTTGTGTGTGGAGAAGATTCCCATGATTGATGTAAGTTAGTGGAGGTGGTGGTGGTAATTTCTTCGACTATTGGGTATGCAGAAATTGAGTGTATGACCTCATCAATAAGGTCTACAATTGGGATTTTCAGAGAAGTTATCGACTTTTTAATAGCCAAGTTACGAATGACCCTTTTCTTCTTTGGCTTGGGGATTGTTAACTAGGATGGAGTGCAAGAAACCCTAATGGGAAGTTTCATTGACAATGACATTGTACTGATGGGCGAAAACATAGTGGAACCTTGAAATTGCCAGTGTTCATTACTCTCACCTGATTGGCT
>APFE031066624.1:8432-40181 GCA_000404065.3 Pinus taeda
TTAAATTTATTATTATTTTCTTTAAATAGGAAACTAATTCCATTGTATAATTGTATAATTGAGGGTGCATGATGATTAATTTTTATTTTTACTTATTCTCTTTATAATTTTTATTTTTTTTAGTTAAATATTGTACGCATAAAATTATTAAAGTTATTATGATTTTTTTTAAATAAGAAACTGTTGTAACAATTATAATCACTTTTCAAAATTTTGCTTTAACTTCGTTTTGAAGTTTCCCTACCAACCTTTCACAGCAGCATGTCTTGCTTTGTCATGTACACAAGCTTCAATGATTTTCATGTAGAATGACACCCTCTCTATCAAAGCTTGTTGCATTCCCCTCATGGGTTGTTCCTTCGGACTTGGTCCAGCTACAGGCTGAGCAACTCCCTCAAGAAATTGCGCAATTCTAGAGAGTAACCAACCTTCCCTCCAGAAATTGCGTAATTATGTCTGGCAACTTCCTGGGCTCCAAAATTGCACAATTCTGCCAGTCATGCTTCATCTAGAAAATTGTGCAATTCCTCCTAGTAGGGCTACTTAGCCCAGGAATTGTACAATCCTGGGCAACATTTAGCTGCTCTGCCTAGAAAATTGCACAAATCTCCTGGGTAACTAGCCTAACTCCATTCCAGAAATATGCATTTTTTCCTAGTAATTGAGCAGCCTCTTGCATGTTCACTTGAGTTAACATGTTCCTTCCGGGACAGAGCAAAACCAATTTGCATGCATGGACTTCTTCTCCCAAGGCAACATGCAAAGGCAACCCTCGATTCACAGATCTATTTTTAGCAACTGGAGGTTGCATGCAAGGATCATCTCGAAAACCTCCCACCAAGTGTTACTCTTCCTAGATTTGTGGCATGCACATCACATCTTCGATTTTATCAAAACTCATGAATCGGACGCTGCAGAGCTCATTCCTAACATCAACCTTACAACTCTGACATCTCATATTGCATCTAGGAGTCATCGGCACATTCAGCTCAATTTTTTTGGGGTAAGCTTGCGTTTCATGTCTTATGTTGCATTTCAGGCATTTTTTGTGTTTCGCTTCGTATGGATGTTGTCTATTTGATTTCAGTGAGCGCTTGTTTTTGTTTTGATACATACTACCTTGTACTAGCATTGTTTCAGTTTTCGTTGACATCTCATTGCTGTCGCATGCATGAAACTGTTTTTCACGAACGATTGCCGATTCAGCGACTCGCCTCACCCACATGCATGTTGTTCCATTTTCTGAATCTGTCATTCACTGTTTGCATGCACGGTCATTCACTTATGCTTACACTCAGTATTTTCATGCATTCGCATTCACATTCGCTTTGAGTTGCCCATCAACGAGTCTGAGTAGTCTTGGCCCAGACTCTGCCTCACCAAGACAACATTGCACAATCCTTAGAGGGAAGGCTCTGTCTTCCTCCTAGGAAATGTGCATTTTTTCCTAGTGTCTGTCCTCCAATCTTGCCATGTATCTAGGTATCGCAGGTATCCATCTTCCTCTCAGTAGTACAGGTAAAATGGTTTCCAAAAGAGTAGAGTCAAAGACACCGTTCATAGCACACTTGCAGATGCAATCGATCAAGAGTCTATGGACTTTCCTACCCACTGAGAGATTAAGTTGTTCATAGACAAGGACATCAAGATATGATGGCAACAACATCACAGTGATCAGCATCATGAACAACAACTGAAGACAACATACTGGATGCAACGAATGCAAGAGGAAGGTTGTTGACAACACAGAGGCGAAATAAAGTTGCAAGCTCAAGCAAATCCACTTGTGGTAAAAGCAACTTTGGAGACTCAGGCTATGAAGGGGCAATATTTTGGCCCTAGAAGGAGGGCCAGATGACAAGCTGAGTCCTCACATCTATTTTGAATCTCTACATATCTATCATGACTAACTATCGATTTGCTCTTCCGGAGTGTATGTCTTATGGAAATTATTTCATTATCTTGGAAAAGCTCTCAGATAACTTTTCTCATAAAACATATGATGGTGGAGGCCACGTATCCTTGGTTAGGCACGCAGTCAGCATTGCAAGCTCATATGAAAGGCATGTAATCTTTGAATAATACATGAACTGTGCGTTGTTTGTCTACACGCTTCGAGGGCACCCATTGCATTAGTGTGCCCAAAAAATATATTCATTCTCTTGCCCATCTAGTCGCAGAGATAGACTATTTTTCAATCACTTTGACTGTAAAGCACTCAGCAAAGAAATTCTGAAATTATGAAAAGCCCCCGATGAATCCGTTGATCAGTTTTACACACGCTTTTGTAATCTTGCATACCGATTCCCCAAATATGATATTGATTTGGAGTTTCTTTATGGAAGATTTGAGTATCTTCTTCACATATCTGAATCTTGATCAGCACACTTCGGTGATGGGGCTATGCAGTCACAAGCAAGCACAGTTGCTATCACTTCTAGATGTTTCTACTTTCGATCATTCACAGGACACGTTGAATGTCAGTCTGTCATTATGTTGTGGAGAGGACACATCTTCCTTCGAAAATCTATCTAATATGTCATCTGTCATTTCTGAAAACAAAGAGGGTGAACATCTTTGCTTCTCATCTACCCCTCTACCCAATTCATCAGATCATGAGGATGTCGGCAAACATCCTGAATTTTCTGATCTTGGTTGTTGTGATCTCTCTACTTCCTCATCCGATCATGATGTTGATTCAATCGTTGTTAATATGTCCAAGGCACTGGTCTACGATGATCTATCTGTCAATGAAGTCAAAACCCCGCAGGTTGTCAAGGCACTTTAGCCCGAGCTGATGGTTATGTCAGGCCCTTGTTGTCCTGAGGTTGGTTTCACTCCGGTCAGGAAATTGTTGAAACACTCAAGGCTCCTCATCACTCTCTACTTTGCGTTGAATATTAACCAAACACCTAGATTTCGCTTCCTCCACTCGAATTACACGATCCCATCTTTCATGCATTGGAGGAATCTTACACAGAAAGCACACATGCACAACGTAAGTGGTCTACCTTTCTCACATTTTCATCCTTGTCACAGTCAAGATAATGCATACACTTCACATTTGCATGCACTATAGCGCAACACCATGGCAAGTCCAAAGAGTGCATGCCATGTTCTTTCACTCATTTTTGTTCTGTGGACGCTTTTAAACTCAGAGTGTGTTTGTCTTCACCGTTACATATTTCTTGTTTGCTGGTTTGCACAACTGTCTTGTTCATGAACCATGCCTTCACCAACATGGGTCAACCAATGCACCTGTGGCTATATTAGAAGTATCACTGCACGTGAGATGGCCCATGCATCATTAGCTTAGGAGTAGAAGTAGTGTTTGCTTTCAGTCTGTTTGCATGCATGCTTGTTTGCTTACTTAATTTGTTGGTTTCTTTGTCTACTTTCTTGTTTTCTTACTCGCTTTTCTTTTGCTTTTGCTTCTGCTGCTGCTTTGCTTGCTTGTTTTGTTTGTAGGTTAGTTTCACATGAAACCATGTATGATTCTTGAAACAAGCTTAAAGTACAAGAGGACTTGTAAAACTATCAACATTTGGTTATATGTTGTTTGTTCTCTTATGTAAGAACTTGTTGTCTTCAGTCCATGATACACCAATGGAAAATACGTACTATTCAAATTAAACCTTGGTGAAAACACAATGCTTGCACGCTAACTAGTATCCCCTAATCTAGTCGGTTGTTTTTGGGTTAACCTTTGTCAGCCCAGTCAAGTAGAGTAAGGTGAGGGGGAAAACCTTAACAGGCACATCAGAGGTATAATAAACTACTTCTCTACAGGAAAAAACTAAGGTATTATTTCTCTAAAAGAGAGAGCAATGGATTTGAGGAAACATAATACCTTAGTTTTTTCTTATTGCATGTATGTCACATATCTAAGAAGGTGAGTAAATTTTGTCACCAACTTATTCACTATCATTCGGATGAGTTTCAAATCATGAAATTCTTTGGACTTATCATCATTAATTATTTTAGTTAAGTATTTTTCCTTGAATAATCTTTGAAATTTATCTAAGTTAATGTTCTTATCTTCCAGATTGTGCAGTTTTTGACCTCTACCCACCATAAGGAAGCTTTTCCCTATAATTGGTAGTAGCTAATTTAGCATGTAAATTACCGAAGTATGTTAGAAAATTATATATTACAGAGAAATGGAACACATAAAATATATTGCAGAAATATAAACACAGAAAAAACATAAAAAAAGAGAGACACAGATATATGTGGTTCACCTAGTTTAGGCTACGTCCACAGAAAAACAGCTAGTCATTCCTTTTATATTATCCAGCAAACTGAAGAGATACAACCTACAATAGATCCACTGTAATTCCCTCTTTTCTCTCACACAATCTCCTCTCTTTTTCTCACTCAGAATACATATCTACATAGACGCAATACAATTCCCTTATATATAACGAGGGGATGCCTTCTAGGGTAAAAAAAACCTAAATGAAACATAACTTCTACCGTCAAATCTCTGCCTAATGAACAACCCAAATTGACTACAAAATTACAACAATTTACAAGGCAATTTTACATCTATTTTTAGCTTTGGGGGCGTTGCCCCTGATCCCCTGCCGGGGGGGGGGATCCTAAAGATCACTCCCACCCCCCATGGACCCCCCTTGCAATGCAAATATTACGGGTGGCGTTGCCTCCACATTACAAACTAGGGTCTAATGCGGTGATACCTTTGAATAAAGAAGATAATCAAGATCCACACTCAACAGAATAAACATAGACTTGAATATAATGAAATATTAAGAAACCACGCCTCTGTTTCTTTTTCAGATTCTCCATTGTAGGTTGAGAGTCCAGTTTTCTTGAATTCCCCTTGCAGTTTTATTTTTGGTTTCTTTCTTTGATTTAGAGGTAGTTGAGCTGAAATGCATTCTTATTCATAATTAAGTTTAGCTTCCTTAATCTTGGCCACATTATCAGTATTCTTCCACTTGGAAGTCTTTCATCTATCCTCCTCCTCCATTTCTTAGGATTTGATTTATTTGTTAGTTTTTTAATGAGTTTTCCCTATTCCACACTAGCCTTTAGCATTTTTTCATTATCAACACAAAGGCTTAATAACTTTGTTTTCAAATATCTAATTATGTTAATCCATTCCACTATAGGCAGTGGCATGTGTCCTCCCAAATGTACCCATATCCAGTCTTTCCTATGTATGTTTCTTCTCGAGGATTTTCCATTACTTCTCCTCTTCTTTACTTCCTCTTTTCTTGTGTAAAACAAGCCATTCATTTTGTTAAATAGATTCATGAATGAGCTCATAGGTCACAATGTTCTAACCTGCTGCTATTATACCATATGTAACATGTCCCTAAAATTCACCCAAGTAACATTTAGTATTCACCCATTAACAATTTTTATATTAAATTTATATCATCCTTGTTACTCGCATCTTGGATATTACATTCTTAACACATGAATGTATCATTTACAATTACCATTTTAACTTTACTCTTCCATTATGAAGCAATGGTTACTATTTTTCTTCTCAAAATATTACTTTTTCCTCATACTTGGACCAGTTATGGTAGTGTTTTACTGTCTACAACCACCCTCCAAAATTTTGGCCTTCACCAATTTCGGAGCCTCCCTTGAAGAGTTTCACTTGATGAATGCACACACTCAGGTTTGCTCCATGAGCTCGTGTGAGTCTTTACATCCACCTTTACTTATTCATTACATTCAAGTTTTTGCATGCTGATGTCTAAGTCATGCTTGCGACCATGTTATAGTTATGTGGAAAGTCCTTGCTTCATATGTTCTTGTTGTGTTCACTATGAAAGAATCTGTCACACTCACACACAAAGTCACATTCGTTGTCGCTCAAGCATTGTCTGGATCAATGAACGCTTAATCACAAAGTGTTGCACTTGTCACTTGCATGATTTGGGTCATTTCGTCATCGAGTCATGTGAGTGTGTGTTTGTATGATCACCTATGCATATTTCAATCATTCACACACTTATTCATTTTTATTGAAGTTATGACGATCAGAATCCACTTTGACAGCCGAACCCTCACCCCCCTTTCGACTCGATCGGTTGTCAACCAGAACAACATAGAAGCACTAAGCTAGTCTTTTCAAGTTGTGCTGCCTGCAAGCAATCATATCAACTTCCATGCTGACCACCCAGATAGTTGAACCCAACAGTCACCTCGAGACTGACTCCCTTAAAAAATTGCGTAGAGGCCACTAACTTCACTCGCTCAAATAACTGAGGAAATTGTGCAAATAGGCCAGACAAACACCAATTGCCCTTCCCCATCTCCTTCAGAAAATTGCATAGTTTTCCTAATCAGTGACCTGGACAGTTGACCGACTGCTCATCCAAGAAAATGCACAGTTTTCATGAGCAGGCCTTCTGCTGTCCAACAGTTTGCTTAGCTCAGAAATTGTGCAAAGTGATCAACAAGAAAACTTCCCATCTTTAGTGCAATTTCCCCACCAACGGCTCCTAGAAGTAGACTGCCAGTTCCTGCAAGGAATTGCATAGTTTTTGTTGCTAGTGACTGAGTAGCCAACTACTAGTTCCCTCTGGGAATTGCAAAAATTTAGCTGCTAGTCTCTCAGGAAGTTCATCCCAAAAACTGCGCAATTCTTGCCTACTGACCCTTCATGCAAGTTGGCCCATTCCTCTGGAAAATTGCGCAAATCTAGCTGTCCAGCCCCACTTCCCGTTCGTTCCAAAAAATGTGCAAAGTATGCCTCACTTGCCTTCCTGCAATCGGGACTATCCCTCCAAAAATTTGTGCAATTTTGCCTCCTAGCCAAGTGAGACCTTGCAGACAGTCACTGTCGACTCAAATTGCTTGTCTTCATCACTCAGTGACTCTTGCAAAGTTTTCATCAACAGTGCCCGGAGCCATCATCATGCTTCAAAACCTTTCTGCCTCTCCCAGTCACCTACATATGATATGATCATTTGTCATGGTAGACTAGGAGGTTTTGGATTTGATGTCGTCTCGTCATGAGTGACTGTAGGTATAGGTACACCAAAAAACATAGAAAGAAGACAAAAGGGATGAACGAAGGGAGCACATGTAGAAGGACATGTTCAACAATGGATGAACAAACGATACATGCGAAATAGATGAACGCGATGAACATGCGCCTTCACGAACAAATGAGCCTTTAAAGCCTTCCAACATGAAAGCAAGCAAAAACATGTTAATGCTTCATCAAGTGAACCAAGGATCATCGAAGACTTCACACACTTTTCCATGCTAAGGTGAAGCTATGATACACCCTAAAGACATCCATCACCTAGTAGCACTATAGCTCGACATGCACTCCAATAGCAACATGAATGTACTAGCACTATCATGTCAAGTCATGTTGAGTCACATCATGAGTCATGTCGCTAACATCTCCACTATGGGCTTGTTGTTAATCAATGTGATGTAACATGGAAGTCCAAGAGACCCACTTGTTGAACAAAGAGTCATGTAAGTCGAAAATTCATGGAAGTCAAATGGTCATGAGGGTAGTTGGACAAACACAAGGGTTAGTTTCACCCTTGGCTATATATACCCCCTCAATTGTACATGTAAAGGAATTTTCACCTCAGCTCCTCCCACATAGCCAAGAGAGTCTGTAATATTTTCTTTGAGGAGTAAGTAGTGGCTCCAACACCTCGCACTCTGGGTTAGTGATGTATGGTGTAACAATGTATCTTGCAACTTTCGCTTAATTTAGAATCTTGCTAACATTCCAACACGTTTCACACATGTAATGTATCTATTGTAAGACTGATCTTTAACACTTGTAATGCATGTTGCTTTAACCTGTGTTCTACATCCAAACTGCTTCATTTGTTGTAATGCATAATCTATTAATGCAAATGTGTTCTATATGTTGTTAACGTTGTCTTGCCTGTGTAGACTGCTCTCCCAGACATCAAACAAGCCTTTCACATGAAGCTTGTTGTAACAACTGTTGCACTCATTTGGACTGATCCATTGAGTGTTGTATATGTTAGCTTACCTTGTATGTTGTGACTGCTATGTCCATGTGGATTTCTCCTCTAGAAGTTGTGCATGTCCTATTGTGTTGTGTGTTCCTAACAGTGTTGGGACTGCTCCTCTGGAAGATATGCGTGTCGTATTGTGTTGTGTGTTCGTACCAGTGTTGGGATTGCTCCCAATCAACCTGGAACTCACTCTCACCCTCTCCCTCGATAGTGAAAGAACCATTGACACAAGTGACACTTAGACTCACCAGGCATGCGAACGTCACTTCTCGAAGACAAAGCAAACCACTCTCCTATGCTGAAAAGCAAGAATTGAGGCAGATCTTTATGATAATGGAAACCGGGCCATCATACAGGATGGGACTCCTACACCAAATGGTGTGAAGTCTAGTTGGGACTTTATACCAGGGATATCACTTGAATGTTGGTGGGTCCAACATTGTCAACAGGTACTTAGGCTATTTAAAATATATCCCATTTTTTACATATCACTTGAGACATCCTTTTTAACTATTGTTAATAGTTGTGCCCATGTTAAATTGACAACACCTAACATGTCTATACATAAAATTTGTAATGGTTATATGTTACTTTGTTTGGGCATAAAATTGGATTAAGTCAAGATATAATTTATGAGCTACCTCGATATACTTTAGAATTTCATATACATAAGTGTTGTTGCACTATACTTAAGAACCCTCTCGAGGTGTTATGGTTTAATTATAAGAGGGTCCAATTGTGTTTTTTTTTCATGTGATGGAGGCCACGTGGTTGGAGGCCTTGAGCTTTCCCATCCCCCAGTCACGTGGAACAATATTATGGATAGTGGTGATTGGTTATGTCTTTGATAGTGAATATTGATATATTTAGTGTTAGGGTAATGAAACACCCCTCCCTACTTTTCCACATTTTCCATTTGTGCTCTTAGCTCTGTGAGTGAAGCTATACAACTACGAAGAAAACATGAGATACTGGGGTTTGACTTCTGTCTGAATTAGCTAGCACAATGAATATTTACTTATATTGAAGGTCTTTCGAGGATTATTTTCTCTAATGATGTCAACAAAGGCTAAATTTCATGCCTAGGTTATAGTGAAAACCTTGGTCTCTTCTTAATTTGCTTTTTGTGTCCTTTTTCACGTTTACAGTTATTTTACTTGAACTAATACATCGTTGATTTTTTGTTTGTTTCAATTGCCATCATTCTTATAGGAAGGTTTTGGACTTTCTCTGTGCGATCTCAAAATATGGTTATAGGGTTTCATGGCAACTTCAATTCTTCCCTCTCAACTTTCCTAGGTGAAGCCCCAATTTTTACTATTGTTCCTTTGTTTTAAACCCTTAACTTGGTTATTTCTTTCCACTACAGAATAATTTCCTTCCCCCTTCAATAGGGTTTATAAGCATAGAATCCTCATTGTGATTTGACAGTGGAAAAGAGTTCTTCCTTCCCTTTTGAGATAACTATCAATTCATTTTTTTCTCTAGAGTTTTGTTTGAATTTTTACTTTATATTCCTTTGTAAATCACAATGTTAGGTAATTTTTTTGTAGGCTAGTCTTTGTTTTGGTCTTTAGTAACTCAAGTAAAATCATACATTTTGAGGGTTTACTTATTCATCTTCTCACGTATTCCAAGTTTTTTTTTTTTGGGCCTCATGCCTTTTTCACATATATTCTCTTGAAGTTTCTTTAGGCAGTTAATCCAATGCTCTACCATGTCGAGCCATAACTCATTTCGGTTAATCTTGAGATAAGTTTGTAAATATCCCAAGGGATACCATTCGATGTTATGTATATTTATTGAATTTTTTTCCTTTAAAATAAGGCACAATTCCAAAATCTTGTAGCCAAAAAAATTATGGGAAATTTTAAATAATGGTTTCTCTTTGATTTTTCTAGAACACACAATGTTTATTATTTTGGATACAACCATAAGATACAAGGCTCAAGATTCATGTAAACTTGATAACTTTGAACTGTTGAATGTTTATAACATGTTTAGCTTCCTTTGTTACAAGCATTTACCGTGAAGGTTTTAAATTTTCATCACAGATACTTGGAAATTATATTTTATTTGGATATATTCATACACAACATATTTCTTCTAAGTTTCTCTTTGCATGCATAAAGATTTTGTTATGTTATTTTCTCAATGCTATTTCATTTATAGTCTTTTGACTATGCGTATTATACTTATATAGATATATGTTATAGCGGCTACAACACCCTCCAAAATTTTTCCCCGCATCCAATTTCGGAGCCTCCCTTGGGTTTTTACTTGATGTTTGCAAGCATTTGGGCTCACCTTGTGGGTTCGTGTTGAGTATTTGCACCCTCGTTGATTGACCGTTCAACGGACAACTTTTTTCATGTTGGTTATAATGTCATGTTTGTAGCCACATTCTGGTCATGCTTAAGGTCCTCGCTTCGTGTGTACATGTTGTATTCACTATGTAAACATCCGTCGCACTCACAGACGAAGTTGTATGCACTATCACGCAAGCGTCATTAAGGTTGTTCAATGATCTATCAAAAGTGTTGCGCTTGTCACTCGCATCGTCAGTCAGTCACACTGAGTATGTGTTGTCTTAATGGTTTGAGGTATCTTTTCGTCGAGTCATGTTGAGTGTGTGTTCGTAAGGTCATGTATGCACAAGTTCACTCACTCACATACTTAGCTATTTTTGCTGAAATTTTGATAACCGAACCATCCTCAAGTAGTTAGACCCTCATTGAGCTGCATTACGTAATTTCGACACTCAATGAACATGTACTGCTACCTAGAATTGAGCAAAGCTTGAGGTTTTCCTCTAGGTAGCCTACACTCTGTAATCCTAGAATCGATGGAACCAATTGTCGCCCAGAACAACGGAATTTTTTTTCAGCAATCCATCTCAATCTGCACTTCCTGCAAGCGAAATAAACAACACTATATTTTCTCAACCGAAGAGTTTGATCGGGCAGTGACCCTGAGACTCACTCCCCCAAAAAATTGCTCAAAATCTGCAAAACTTGCCCTCTCCGCTGACTGAAGAAATTGCACTGACATGCCAGAAAGATACCCTAGGTATGTCCCTATTTCCCCAAGAAAAATAAACAGTTTTTCCAGCCAATCACCCAAATAGCTGACCTGTTTCTCACCCAGAAGACTGCTCAATTTTCATGAGCAGTCACCCAACTGCCCAACATCTAGCTCAGCTCAAAAACTGCAATGGGATGTATGACATCACAACATATTGCTCAGCTCAAAAACTGTGATGGGATGTCCAGTGACCCAATATCTCACTCAGCTCAAAAAATACGATGGGATGTACAACAACTCAACATCTCGGTCAGCTCAAAAACTATGATGGGATGTCCAACAACCCAACCTCCTAGCATTTGAACAATTTTCACCAGCAGCACTCCTGCAACCTACTGGTAGGCCCCTGAAAAAATGCGCATTTTTTCTTGACAAGCCTCCTACAGTTCGGTGCCAGCTCAATGGATTAATTGCACAATTTTTGCTACCAATCCACTTTATTGCTTGCACTGCTTCCTCCAAAAAATTGCGCAAACCTACCCATCAGTTGAGCTAGATCCCGTGGACAGTTACTGCTGATCCAGATTATCCATCTCAGTATCCTAGTGAATTCTGTACAATTTTCACTGGTAGTGCCTAGAGCTTGCATCCCAAATTGAAATCTACCTTGCATAGTTTCGTAGCCTTGTCCTCTCTCCTCGTCACCTGCATCCGAAAGCGAATGATAATGCATCATGGTAGACTAGGAGGTTTATGGATTTTTCGTCTCATCATGAGTGATTGTAGATACATGTAGATGGATAATACATGACAGGATGACAGATGAGATGAATAAGGAGAGCACATGCAAGGAGATATTTTCACAAACAGATGAATGGACAATGCATGCAAGGATATTTTCTCGCAAACGGATGATGCATACGAGGATATTTTTCCCCGAATGGACGATGCATGCGAGGAGGTTTTTTCCTGAAAGGATGAACATGCAAGGATTTTTTTTGCGAATGGACGAACATGTGAAGTATGCCAAAGCACACACAAAGGAACGATGTGCACATGCAACATCAAGCAAACACTAAGACCATCGAAGAATCCACACACCTTTCCATGTGGAGGTGAAGCTATGATACACCAAGAGGACATCCATCACTCAATAACACTCCAGCTCGACATGGACACTACTAGCAGCATGAACATACCAACATTGTTGTGTCGAGTCGTGTCATAAGTCATGTCGACCACATCATTACTGTGGACCATTTTGTTTTAAATCAATGTAATGTAACGTGGAATTCCAAGAGACCCACATGTAATCTGAAGAGTCATGCAATTTGAAAAGTCATGAAAGTCAAATGGTCATGAGGGAAGTCGAACAGTCATAAGGGCCAGTTTTACCCTTGGCTATAAATACCCCTAATTTGTACATGCAAAGGACTTTCCACCGTGGCTCCTCCCACATAGCCTTGAGATTCTATAATATTTTCTTTGAGTAGTGAGCAGTGGCTCCAACACCACTATTACAGGGTTAGTGATGTATGGTGTACCAATGTGTCTTCGAACTTTCACTTAATTCAGACGCATGATACCAGGCCAACACATTTTCACACGTGTATTGTGACTATATGTGAGACTAATGTTGAACACTTGTAATGCATGTTTCTTTGACTTGTGTTAAAAAATTGAACTCTTTCAGTTGCTCTAATACATATATTTACGAAAATGTGTTGTATGAGTTGTTAACATTGTCCTTCTTGTGTGGGTTGCGTCACTGGACATCAGACATAAAATTTACTATAAACTTGTTATAACAACCATCGCACTCATGCAGACTGCTCCACTGGGTGTTGTACGTGCTATTTTCTCTTGTGTGTTGTGACTATTGCATATGTGTGGACTGCTCCTATGGAAGTTCTGCATGTCCTCCTGCATTGTGTGTCTCTAACAGAGTTGGGACTTTTTCCCTTTCGACCGGAGACTCACTTCCACCCTCTCTCTCTGTGTTGAAAGGAACTTGACACAAGTAACACTAGCACTCACCAAGCATGCGAACATCCTTGTTTAAAGACGGAGCATACCAATCTCATGTGATGACAAGCAAGTGATAAGGAATATCTTTAATATAATGGCAATCGGGCCATAATACCGTATGGGACTCTTACACCAAATAGTGTGAGGTCTAATTGGGACTTCATACTGGGGAGATCCCCTAAATGTTGGTGGGTCTAACACTGTCAACATTTTGGTGCTTGAAGGAGGGCCAGATGACAAGCTAAGTCCTCACAATCTATGTTGAATCTTCACACAACTATCACGGAGTTTGTTATAGTTCACCCTCCGAAATGTCTATCCAACGAACATATCTTTCATGTCGAGAGGGAGTTTTGGGATGAATTGTCACAAATCACGTATGATGGTGAAGGCGAAGTGGCCTGACCTGAACACTTAGATGACTTCCACGCACTCATCGAGAATGTGGAAGGTTTTAATGAAACAAAACTCTGTTCGCTGCTCGCACACACACTTTGCGACCACCAATTGCGCTGTTGTAGAATACTTCCTCATAACTCCATTCACTCATTCAAGCAGTTTAGTGATCTAATTGAATATATTTTTCACCATTTTGATCCTGAAGCACAAAGTTTGTTAAAACAACAAAAGGCCCTGCATGAAGTGCCTATGGATTTTTCGCAGTGTTTCCGTCTATTCATGTTTGAAGTTCCGAAAAGTCAGATGAATTTCCAATATCTCATGGATAGATTTGAATATTGCCTCACCAAATCATTCTATCCCAAAATGAAGTTGAAGTTCAAACGTCGCTTGACATACCTCAGTGATGGAGTTGCGCAATCAAAACCAGACACAGTCGTTGTCACAAGTGACTATCTAGCTTCCCCTCATCAAACAACTCCACCATCGCAGAGTGATGTGGGAGAACATGCACACACGTCTATTAAAATGTCACATCCTCCCACCCTCACTACTCTCAATATCTGTGCATATTTGGTTGGGAAGCCCATTGGTTGTCATACACACTTGTTACCTCAACCTCTATCTCCGCGTTTTGATAATCCTCTAGATTGCACTATCTTTTGCTCTTCCGTTCTGGACTCTACACCTGTTGTGAACGAGGATCAATCCATTAATGGATTTGATGTTGCACAACCAACCTACGCTGTCATTCACCAAGAGTATGACCGAGCATGAACCCGCGGTGAAGGATGACCTTCTTCTATTCGCACCTCCTCCGTTTTTTCATGACATCTTTGGTGATTTTGTTATCTCTGATTGTCCTTGTGTTAATCTATCCATAGATGCATCTACTTCCAATCATTCATAGAACACACCTGATGTCAGTCCATCATTTGATAGTGGAGAGGACCAATCAATCATTAAAAATCCACTTGATCTTTCATCTACTTTTTTCATAAATGTAGAGGGTGAACATTCTTGCTTCTTATCTACCCCTTTGTATGATTCATCAAATCACGAGAATGCTTAAAAACATCCTAAATTTTATGATCATGGTTTTCATGATCTCTATACTTCTTCATCTGATCACGATGTTGATTCACTTGTGGTGAATCTGTCTAAGCCACTGGTCTCTGATGATCTATCTATTGACAAAGTGGAAACGTTGCAGGTTGTCAAGGCACTTCAGCTTGAGCTGATGGATATGTCAAGCCCACACTGTCCTTAGGTTAGTCCCACTTCTGATCAGAAAATTTGTGAAACACTCGAGACTCATCATCACTCATTAGTATGCATTGAAGATCAATCCAAAACACAGATTTTGCTTCCTCCACCAAAATCACATGATCCCATCGCTTGCGCTCTGAAGGAATCATTTACAGCAAGAACACTTGAAAGGTGTAAGTTTTCTATCTTTTTTTTAATGTTTTCTTGTCTGCCACAGTCAAGAGAGTGCATATTTTTATTATCTATACGTAGTATGTCAGAACACCATGGCAAGTCCACAGAGGGTTTGTCTTTAACTTTCACTCTTTTCTTTTCTGTGGATGCATTTAAAATATGAGTGTGTTGGTCTTCATTGTTGTATCTTTTATGTTTGTTGCTTCTCTTGAATTTGCTTCTCATGAACCATGCCTTCACCAACATGGGCTAGCCAATGCACTGGTGGCTACATTGGAAATATCACTTCACATGAGTAGGCCCATGCACTGTTAGCGTAGGAGTAGGACTAGTGTTTGTTTTGATGCTTCTCCTTGTTGTCTGGTTTGCATGTTTATTTTCTTGCTGACTTGGTTTGGTTTATTTGCTTTCTCGCTTTGCGTGCTTGTTGTTTTGTTTCCTTTGCTTACTATTTTTGTTTCATTTTATTTTGTCGGCTTACTATCATGCTATTTTTAGTTTTGTAAATAAGTTCTTCCCTCTACTGAGTTCTAGATTTTGAATGAGTATGTGGCTAAGATCTAAATATTCTTGTGACACTGCAACACTTGGCCAATCCTGTGTCTATCTTCTCTATGCTTGGGTACAAACTTCGGCCAATGAAGTATTGACGAGAAATAAGAGCCAACTGCAAGGGAATCCTTGGTCCAACCATGAACCTATGTCCACACTAAGAAACCCCATGCCTATACTGTTATGAAACCAGCTCACAAAAAGAAAGAAAATATAGATCAACGCCTTAGAATTTAGCCTCTTCAAGGGGGCAACCTCCTTTACATTACATAAATGATCAATTCTTGGATGATACAAATGACAAAACCTCCTTTCTATATATAGGAGTCTAAGGAGTCACAATATAACCCAGCCGACCTAACAATAATAATATAGAGCCACAAAAATAACAATAGAGGGATTCTATGGGCACAACAATATTAATAAGGGATGCAACTACAATATTAATGGGGTAATCACTAGTATTATATAGAAACAACAACTTGGCTCCTTTCTAGTTGTTCCTGTACTGCCTGGTAGATCTCTTAGATTTGTTCAATGAACCTGGTTGTCGTGTCCACATCACTGTGTCCCTCAACTGTGGTGTCTTTACTAAAGACAAAATCCAAAGGAGGCCTTGGTGTGAAACCAAAACAGGTCTCAAAAGGAGATCTCTGTGTAGAATAATGTTTTGCTCTGTTGTAAGCATGCTTCACATAACATAAATGTTCATCCCAAAGCTTAGGATGCCTGCTGCAATATCCCCTAAGTAACTGGATCACTGTCATCTTAACCACTTCTGTCTGGCCATCAATTTGTGAATGAAAAGCTATGCTTTTCTTCGGTTTGGTGTCCATCATTTCCCATAGACTTGACCAAAACTTCCCCACAAATCAGGTGTCTCAATCAGATACGATGGAAGTGGGTAATCCAAAATGAACCCATACATGTTCAAAAAATAGTTTTACAATTTGTTCAGCTGTAATCTATTTATTACAAGGTATCAAAATACACATTTTGCTTAACCTGTCCATAACAACATAGAGATAATCATGACCTTTCCTAGATTTAGGCAGTCCTCCAACAAAATCCATGGAAACACTTTCCCAAGGGTGAGAAGGAACTAGTAATGGAGTGTACAAGCCTAGTTTTCTATTGTTGGGCTTGCTTTTAGCACACTGTACACCCTTAACATATCTTAAAATTGTCTCGTTCATTTTTGGGCCAATAACAAAATCTTCGCAGCTGTTGCAAAACTGTTTTTACTTACCCCAAAGTGACCTGATATTAGAGAATTGTGTGCTTCTCGAATTATTCACTCTTTCAGTTGTGTGGAAATGCATAACTTTCCACCAATGATACAAGAGACAGTCCCTTACATGATAATCCAATCTCTACTCGTTTTCTTCCTTGACTTAAAGTTGCATATACCATGCCTTAAAGTCTATTATTTTGACATTGTCAATCGTGGACTCCCATGTACACAAAATATGCTTAGTATAGTAGATGCATTTAATAATGGGTCTAGATAACATTCATCTACAAACTATATGTATGCCCTTTATATCTAAGGACAAATGAAACTGTTGTAGAAAACCCATCCATCTATAATGTCTTGATTGCTACAACTTAGTTTGGGAGTGTAGATATTGAAGTGGTTGATGATCAATATGTATTACTATCTCTTTTCCCATTAAGTAATGTTTCCACTTTTTCACACTCTGTACTAATGCATACAATTCTTTATCATATGTCAGATAGTTAACTACTATAGAATGATAACATATGGGTTTACTGTGTTATGTCAACACTGCTCCCATGGCATAGTCACTGGCATCCGTTTGGATCTCAAATGGTCTTTGAAGATCAGGCAGTGCTAGTGCAGGCATTGTACTAATCTTTTCTTTCAAGGTATCGAAGGCTTTCTGCTATTTTCCTCCCCACTAAAACACCTTGTTCAATCTTGTTAAAGCATGTAAGGAGCTGCAATTAAGAAAAATTTAGAAATGAACTTTCTCCAATATTGTGTGGCTCCTAAGAAGCTTCTAACTTCTGTAGAAGATTTGGTTTTAGGCTTGTTTATGACGACTGCCACCTTAGAGGGATCTATCTTCACTTCACCACCTCCTACTATATGACCCAAATCATTTAGAGATGTTTTTCCAAATTCACATTTTGAAAGTTCAACATAAAGTTTTTCTCTTTTCAGCACATCTAGTGTTTGCTTAACATGCTTTAAGTGTTCTCCCCATGTTTTGCTAAATATCAGAATGTCATCCAGATACACAATAACAAAATCATCAAGAAAAGGTCTGGGTACATCATTCATTAATCTCATGAAAGTAGCAAGAGCATTAGTTAAGCCAAAAGGCATAACTAGCCACTCATACAATCCCTGCTTTATTTTGAAAGCAGTCTTCCATGCATCTTGTTCTACAACTCTGACCTAATGGTATCCACTACGCAAGTCTAGCTTGGAGAAATAAACAACTTCTTTCAATTGATCTAAAAGATCATCTATGCAAGGAAGGGGATGACGATTTTAATTGCTATCTTATTCACTGCTCGGTAATCAATGCACGTTCTCCACGAGCCATCATTCTTTCTCACCAAAATGATCAGTGACCCACATGGTGATGTGCTAGGTCTGATGAACCCTTTCTCGAGCAACTCCTGCACTTGCTTCTTGATTTCTGCGTTATCTAAAGTGGACAACCTATACATTCCAATGTTAGGCAATGGAGCATCTTGCTGCAAAATAATATCATGCACTATTTCCTTTTTGGGTGGCAGACCTTTAGGTTCTTGAAACAAGATATCATACTCTAAAACAACCTTTTCTAAATCAGCTTGTTGTTTAGCATTACAGTCTCCAAATACATTGGTTTTATCAGGTTTCTTTTCCTTTACAACCATCAGTAAGAATAGTTTACATGAATTTATCATTATTTTCATCTACCCTGAGTGTATGAGAGTATAATTATTCTTGAGCTTATGAGCTCTTACAAAGTATTCGATTCCATCTTTAACAAGTATATACTTGTTCTCATCTCTATAGAAAATAGCTTTTCTATCATACAAGTAAGGACTTCCTAAAAAAATTCCACATATATCCAAAGGAATTATGTCTAACTCAACCTCTTCCACAAATGCTAACCTAAAAGAAAACTTGAGTTTGCATTGTCTAGTCACTTGTAGGTGTGCTTTATCATTCAGCCATCCTAATGGGTATGGCTTCTTGTGAGGTGTAGTTACTAATCCCAACTTCTTTACAATTGCTTCGGAAATTAAATTTACTTGTGAGCCACTATCAAACAAAGTATCGATCTTTTGATGTTTGGAAATAACTCGAATATGGAAAAGCTCATGTCTTTTTCTCTCATTTTCTTCATCAATAGTAGATTGTGCAGAATTACTAGTAGATGCTTCAGAATTCTTACCTCTTATACCTGTGGCTACAATAGTTGTTTCATCTCCCGAGTCTAACCCCAATTATTTTTGGATAGCTATAGCAGTCTTCTTCTTCTTGCCCTTGAACTTCTTAGGTCTTAGCTCTGGATCCAGAATCCAACAGTGCCCATCATCATGCCCGTCCTTTTTACAGTGAGTGCATGAAGCCTTGCTTTTCTATGCAGTGTTAGCCTTCCTTGTTTTCCATTTTTGCTTTCTTTTCTCCTTATTCTTACTTGCAGTGGGTTGGTATATTCCCCTAACTTCTAGACTTCCATTCTTTCCTCTAGCTTCTAGATGAGTAGCTTGTACAGATACCTCATATATACTAGCGAGATTAAACATGAGGATAGTGTGCCTCATGTAGCTTTGTACACCACCAATGTACTTCAACAGAGTCTCAGGAGAGTCTAATGAGATTCCTAGAATCTATTCTCTCTTTCTAAATTCTTGAGTGTATCCTTGTACACTTTTCCCTTTCAACTGTCGAAGAGTTTGTCAGCTCATCATGGCTTGCTGCATGTAGGCTAATGGATAGAATTGCTTTTTGATTGCAGAAACAAATTCACTCCAGACAGAGATAGTCTTACCATGTCTTTTCATGTCAACTTGGGTCCTGCCTTCCCACCAAACCAAGGCAGTGCCTCCAAGGTGTAGGCTTGCCAGCTGAATCTTGCTCTTGTCTGAATTGATATTCTGCACCCTACAATAAACATCAATTTGTCTAATCCAATTGTCTAGCTTTTCTGTATTCAACTCTCCATTGTATATAGGTAAATCAAATTTGACATCTAGTTTAATCAAAGATGCTTTCTTTTTGTGTTCAGGGCTATTAGGAGGTGTGAAAAAGATTTCTCTTTCCCTTTTCCCTTTGAGTGGTCATGGAAATGAGACTCATCTTCTCCTTTATCTTGTTTAGAGCCTGATGAATCTTCATCCTTATGTTTTCTAAAGTCCCTATACATTTCCTCTACCATGGACTTTATGGCTAGGAAACTATCTAGGAATTGAGGGTCTAGCCCCATAGAACCTTCCTCTGAGATTGTTTTCCGAGGATAGACTCTCCCATTTTCAGGATTAGTTTTGACCAACTCTCCTTCTCCTAATTTGAGATTTGATCTAGTTAGCATTCAACAGCTAAATCCAACACAAGCGTGTCTAACCTTAACAACCTTGAGCTCTAATACCATTTGATCTTAAAATCACTCGTGAGTGATCTCAATTAAATAATTAATGAATGAAGGTATTACAGACTCATGTGTTGGTATGTGTCTATGTTATTTTAGGCAACAGATCGATTAGATTGCAAAATACATAGACACTAGAAAATGGAAAACATTAAGGGAAACACAGTAAGCAAATACAAGAACACAACACATTAATAAGGAGTTCACCCTATTCTCTAGGGCTACATATCCAGTCCAGCTTTCAATGGTGGCCTTCTTTTATTGTGTCTTTAAAGTAGATATTTACAATGAGGAGCTCAACTTGAGTCTCCTGAAATAGATAATGCTTGGTAGGGTGGTTCTTGGATTCCCAAGCCACTAGAGTGCACAAACTCTTTCCTTACCAAGTTTTGACCTCTCTGGTCTTCAATGGGATGAGTCCAATGTGGTGCCCAATTCCTGACATATGTCCTCACAGGGATCACTTGAACCTCTCAAGCCTTCTGTCTACTCGATGTTGCCTTACGTTGCAAGTCATCTCAACTCTCTGTTTCTTTTCTACCTCTTGCTTTATTGTCTCTCTCATCTTTTTTTCACTGTTCTCTTCTTTGATTCTTCCTGTTTTGTTTTCTATCTGTTCATGGCTTAAAGCCAATATGTCCTTGACTGTTCACTTCCTCTTCCACCCCTTTAGATCACCTGCTGTTGTTCATTTCAGTTACGTTCTGTAATGATTCATCTGCCAACTTAGTAGTAAAATCGGACTTCAGACTTTTATATGTCGCGGCTTAATTCCCCTGTCAAATCTGGTTTCCCATCGGGCACAATCTCTGTCATCAGATCTAGAGCCCCCAGATCCTACGGTGTTCACTCTTATCATTCGGTTGACTTGCTCGACTGTTAGCCCACGATGAGAAGCGATTTTCTCTCTCATCCGCCAGACACGCGTCGTGCAATGTATGGAATTGCTCATTTTCTGCCAAATCTGCTTACTGCCCAATATGACTCCAATATTCCACTGGTTTTGGAGTGCAGGGCCCGCATTTTTCTTTAGCACTTTCCCGACGGTCTCCCAGCTTCCCATGTGACCATGTGCTTGGGGCCTTTCCTTCTCGAGGGGTTTTTCCCGACAATGTGCGATTAGTGCTAATCACGCATCAAAAACGACCTCTATTTTCCAATCCAGACTTCCTAACTGCCAGTTTATATCTTGCGCAATCTCCATGGGCCTCAGTCAGCGTGCTTTGCCCGAGGTCATCGTCGTTCCTTGCTGGCTACAAATTTCCATTGTCCAGAGGTCTTCTTGATAGCTCTTTGTTCATAAATTTTTGAAGTTTGTCTGATTTGATATAGTCATAGCACTTTACTAGTTTTCATGGATCCAATTTGGATCATTAGTGGCCGATTATTCTTATGAAATTATATTTTGATATCCCAAAATTCAATGGGAAACCTTGAGAATACCCATTGACACATGTCATGACTTATCATTTGTGGTGTTCTTCGAACTCCCTTAATGATGATTCAATTCGATTACATCTTTTCTAGTGCACTATTACTGGTATGGAAACTAAATGGTATATTTAATTACCGAGAACTTGATTTAACAATTTTAGTGCATTGGCTACCACTTTCCTCACACATTTTTTTTTTCCCATTAGATACAAAACTGTAATGGAACTTATGACCAACTTCAAACAATTTGATTCCACTCACATCTCTGATCAAATTCATGAGTGGAGACATCACTGTCAATTGGTTAATGCATATGTTCTGGATTAATTGTTAGCATAATGGTTTACTAAATCTTTGTTTGCTCATATAACAGAAGACACAGCTAAGGTTGGAGTTGTAACTGAAGAGAAATTAATTTCTTGTGCCTAGTACTTGGATATCTCTTATATCCAATACAGCACGCTTTATGACAAGATACCAAATTCTTCGCGACATTCGAACATTGTTCCTCATACTCCTAGTAAAGAATATTGTGTTTTTTATGGCATGATTGGTTCTTCCAGATCACATTCGGTGAGTAAACCATCTGGTACTGCTCTTACTGCAACTTCCCAAAAGCCTCCATCCAATCATCCTCTGGATTCAACTTCTGAGATTAATGTCATTCATTCTGATAATGTTAAATATCAACAACAACTAGGAAGTAGTAAGAAAGGCAAAGGTAAGAAGAAGTAATATTCTCCTCTGTAGGATAAACAAAAAAATCAATCTTATGACAAGAAATAGAAACCTCGTTACCCATGCCTAATTTGTAATGAGTAACACTTCACTCGTAACTATCCCCATTGGGTGGAAGTGAAACAATTTATGAAGTCTTCTACTTCACCTATCGTATTAGCAGGTCTGCTTCCAAATTAGGAGACTCATTTGGTTGCTCAAGTCCCTACTTCCTCTAACTCGACTTTGATGATTTCTTTTGCTAAATAAAATATGGATATTATTGTGGCTACCCTTAATAAAGACTATGGTAATACAAATTTCCCAAATAGTCAGGCTATTGATCAACCTACCAGTTTAGTTTCATCTCCATCAGATCTTTCTCCTCTTAAAATTCCTACAAAATTGACTATTAAGCCTCGAAAGGGCATTATCCATAAATCTGCTTTCAACCCTCTCGTGAGAGTTGCTCAGAATTATAGCATAGTCGAGGACCTAGCTCAATCTCCAGCAACGATTTCTACTCTCAATGTGTTACAAAATTGTCTTGCCAAGAAAAAGGCTTTGCTTTCCGCAATTGGATGAATCAATCCTTCGAATTCCAACCTAGTCATTTTCAATCATGAGAACTATACAGCCAAACTTCCATCTCAGCTAGCATTTATGATCCAGGTTGTCGTTTGCAGTAAGAAAATTCATCATTCTATTGTGGATAAGGGAGCATAAACCTGCATCATGTCCTTATCTTACTGGAAGGCCATTGGTTCTCCTCAATTGAGTCAGTTTCCACCACCTTGAAATATTTTTACGAAGAACGTATAAACCTTGTGGGATTTTTAATTCCTTACAACTAGAACTGGGAGATAAATTTGCATCCATAGGAGTCAAAGTTATTGACGGAGCACTCGATTATAATCTTTTATTAGGTCATGTTGTTTTCAGTTATTTCCAAATGATCACCTTTCCTCATAAAGGTTGCATAATAGCCATCGATTAACTCACGTTTTTCACCTCTAATTCTCTTGTTACTGGAAGTGTCCCTCTCTTAGGGTAAACACTACACCCATATCAGCATGTTAGGGTCGGATTTCTTAAAGATTCCTCTCTTATGGGAACCTTTTCATTTCCTCATCCTTTACTTCCTGAAAACTCCTTTTAGGTTTCCTATATCAATATGATATCCTCTTCTACTATTCTAACTCATCCTTGGGTAGTACCAAATGAAACTAACATCGATAGTTTTGGTTACCGTATGCCTCTTAGACCCATCGAGCTTGATTATGAAGACATTCATTTAGCCTGTGTTGATCATTGTGATTTAGTCTCTTCGATAAATTGGTTTGATTTCTCATTGGATTATGGCACGTCTTATGATCCTTTCTCTCGTGAATTCCCTACCAAAGAAAGCATCATGAAGATCACGATGCTAGACGATGTGTCGTGGGACGATCATCAACATCGTTCCTCCTTGTTAGATTCCATAAAGGATAATCCTAATGATATTTATCAATCCAAATATCATTGATCTCTCTATGCTTCCTATTGTCACTGTATGTCCTTTTGTGAAATGGGGTATCAATTTCATGGCATGTAACCCTCACTAAGACGGGGCATGGCTATATCATTGTAGCGATTGATTACTTTACCAAATGGGTCAAGGTGATGCCCACATTTAACAATAACAGCAAAACAACTACATATTTCCTTATCAACCATGTCATCTCATGGTTTGGTGTTCCACAAGCCATAATTACGGATCATAGAAAGCATTTCTGGAATCATATGACAACCGAACTGACAGCTAAGCTGGGGATTTCCCATGAAATTTCCACTCCCTACTATCCACAGGTGAATGGACAAGTTGAGGCTATCATTAAGGTTCTTAAAACTATGCTTCAACATATGATAAGGGTCCATATATCAGACTGACATTTTCTTCTTTTTGACTCCTTGTTGGCATACCAAACCTCCATTAGGATTGCTATTGGATTTAAACCATTTCAGTTGGTTTATGGTCTATAAGTTATCCTTCCAATAGAATGTGAGATTCCATCATTGAAACTAGGTATAGAACTTCTTCTTTCCAGTTCTACAGAAGAGGAATGCCTATTACATCTGACGTGCTTGGATGAAACATGGTGTGATGTTGCTTTAGCTAATGAAGCTCATAAGATATGTACCGAGGCATATATGATAGGATTGTTAAGCCTCGCATCTTCTAAGAAAGAGACCTTGTTCTGATTTATGACCAAGAATTTGATAAATTAGGTTCAAGAAAGTTCAAGCCAATATGGCTAGGTCCATATATTGTCAAATGCGTTCTTGCAAAAGGGGCCTATGAGCTAGTATATTTCAATGGAGTTCCACTGGCGCAGCTTAGAAATGGGTTGTTCCTTAAAAAATACTAAGATTGATTTTGTGTAGTACATTGTGTGCATGTTTTATACAGGTGTGTTGAGTGTGTTTGCAATATGTCCCTTCAGAATTTCCTTCGGTTTTTGTTAATCTCGTCTACATTTTATTTGTATATGTCGACATCCTTGGTACCATTTTTTGTTTATGTTGATGGTGTTAGTCATAGAACTCCGAACCTATCTTCCACAACATGTGTCATATTCACTCCAGATGGTGATTTAGTGAGTCTACAAGGTATTTGTATCAGTCACTCTACTAATAACATCGTTGAGTATAGCGCAATAATCGAACAACTATCTGATGATATTTCACATGGTATCCATCATATAGTCATCATATTGGACTCAAAGCTTGTAGTACTGGAGTTGACAAATGTCTACTCAGTTAAAAGTCCAACTATGTTTTGTATGTTCTTAAGGGTTCCCCTTCTAGAAAGACACTTTCATTACATCCAATATCAACACATTTCTAGAAATCTAAATACATTGACATATGCATTGGCTAATCATGTTTTAGAAAGACATTTGCCACACATGTAACTAATTTCAATACACCTCACATCAATTTAAAGCGATAATAAAAATGTAGGAAACATTGAAGGTAGTAATATATAAATGTTTGGTTTTACAAAATTCGTGCATGAGACACATATGGCCATGCAACCTATCATATCCAAAAATATACATGCAAATATGGCATTATGCCTCCTAGTAGACTAATCATAATGCTCATGATAGCATGCCACTACACAAGATTTTTTGTGCAATAGTTGAACGATACTCCCTGGAACTCCAATAGTATGTCGATGTAATCGCATAAGAAGTTGACCAAACTTGGTCTCATCTATTCCATGTGTCAACCCCTCCATGTGACACTCTACCTCTGTGAGGGTCTATGCTATGTTGAGATCTTGTAGTACTTCTCATTCTACTGCAGCAACCTGTACTAGTGCTGGTGTCAGTTGTGGGTCTCCTACTGGTTGGAGATATGAGACACCCACAAGTCAAATGGGTGCAATATCTGTATGTACAAATCAATATTTTAGTCTCAGAAACATCAAAAAACAAAAAATTATAAATATTAAAATCAAAAAATGGTCAAAATATCTTTACATATATCACCCCATTGCACTCCCTTAGGAAGTGCTAGCTCTGGGTCTCTATGGAAATCCACCCATGTGTATGGATAATCGTCTACTATAATAAACTACATGCAGAACCATCTGAAGAAACTTGGTGTGAAGATCATGGATAATGGACCTTCATGGCAGGACATAAGATCTATCCAACTCCTTATCCATGGAACTCTCGCCTCAATAGGCTCGAGTGAGATATGTTGAGGTCGTAGCAATGAAATCCTCTTTAAAGAAAAGGAGACCAATATTGCTCCATATCAAAGGTTCTTTAGTCTCCCAACTTTTGCTTTAGTTAGTTATTCTTTCATGTTGAACAGCACTCCCTCCCTCCAAATGAAGACAATTGGCTATATACATTCTAGATCATACTTCATGTATGACCTATTGGCCACATGTAGTGTAGAGATAGCTTCCAATTTAGAAATAATGAATAGGATAGTTCATAGAATCAATCATACCATGTATTTTATGTTGATTGTCCCATCCTTGGCCAGCTAGGCTCAAGGTCTACAATGAGTGGTGACATAATCCATGACTCTTTCTCCTCCCCTTCTCATGTCTATGAAAGAGATGGGGGCACCTCGTCTAAATAGACCTACCAATAAATATATGTCTTCTACCTTTATCTTGAGAAGATGTGCTCCTAGCCTGAATGCTTACGCGTGCATCCCATGTGCATACAATATATTCAAGTAATTCCATTTTTTGCCTCATTCCAACAAGCCAAAGTAATTTTAGCAATCCACAATGTTTTAGTAACTGGATGGTTGCAAAATCATTTAATGCATTCATATTTTTTTCTTCATGTTCTCTTTCCCACCGTATTCGAGACATTTTGTAGCAATGAAGTCCTGAAACATTGTAAAGAGAGTCATTAGGATCAATTTCATGCAAAACAATTTGACAAATGTTGAGAGAAACTAGTGGGAAAATTTTGGGTTTTGTGTCCAACATACCCCCCTAAGGGAGAAAGATGCATTGCAGCGGCCCCTCCAATGTTAAGTCTCTAGTATCAATGCCTGTTTTGACTTTCTAGGGGTTTTTTGATCCAAAGGCACAATATTTGTGCCCTAGGGCCTCCAAAAACACAAAACATGTTCATGGAGCTGCAAAATGTCACCATGAAAATAAAGAGAAAGGTCTTAGCTGGTACCTAGAAGTGATGCCTAAAATGATCCTCTAGATAGACCACAATAATTTGTAGGAAATCAAGGCTAAAAATCACTTAGAGCTCCAATTTTGAATGGTAAATGTGAAATGGTAAAATGAATTTTCATTTTAGATAATGGTCATTTCTCCATTATTTTATTCGTATTTAATGTTTTCACCTTGTTAAAATTCAATTTTATCATGAGACGAGTATTTTTTATCCTTTTGATGGTGTTTTGAGAAGGTCGACATCTATTTAATGGATTATGTCATGTTTTGAATGGAATAATATCATTTTGACTGAGAACAAACTTTTATCACTTTTTCAGTCTTTATAAAATTACAAAAAAGGAACCCCCAAGAGTTCTCTTTTAGATCTTTTGAGACTCCCAAAATAAGAAAAGATTGTTGAGCTCTTGTCTTTTGGAACTTGTTTAAGTAAATGAAAAGGGATCTAATTAGTATAAGTTTAGCCCTTTTTCTGAACTTAGATAGACTACTTACAAAAAAGGAATACCTTAGTCGAACATGACTAAGAGGTTCTCCTGAGTATTGTTTTCTTCCTTTTCGAACTCAAGAGACTATCTATGAAAATGAACCTTCAGATTTTTCTTTTTTCGTCTCTTTTTCAAACTCTCTAAACATGAAAAACATCAAACAGTGATGGACTCATTGATCATGACAAGACTGAACCACTTCTCCTCTGGGTTTGTTAAATATTCTCAAACGAATTTATCTGAAGGTTGAAATTATAAATCAAGTGATCCAAACGGATCCTAGAAAACCCTCTAAGTCTTCAAACACTCAAAAATATCGCAAAATAAGAACTTGAAGAAAAGTCAGATTATACTATCAGGAGGCAAAAACATGAAGAAACCAACGAAATTCGGCTTATCGAAGGTTTAAAGCAACTTTGGATCGGAGTCGTCGGATCTGGCTGATCAACGGTCCAGATCCGATCGGCGAATCGCAATTGGTTGTGGAAAAGGGAGGCTATCGTCAAAGACCACAAGTAATATGTGACAGCGATCGACGGGGTCAATGAGGACCATTGATCAAGCGCGTAGATCGATAGCCCAAGTTGCATCGCAATATCGCTATCGACAAATACAAAGGAGCGCTTACAACGGCCCGGGGTATGTGCGATATGCGATTGCGACCAATCACATTGCAATATCACGTCGGAAAACTACAATAAATAAATGAAATACAAAGGAAAAAGCATCGATGCGATGAAACCGAACCCGAAAGAGTTTATTTATGTTGTTATATATGATTTCAAGTCCGATAAAGCCATTTTACGAGGCCTTTCAATGTTTTAATGTATTTTTAAATACAAAGGGAAATCACGATATAAGCGGGATTTCGAGTAGGACAAAGGCGGTAAGTGGTTTGGGCCGGGTTCTGCCCGATCCCATACATTGGCTTCTGCGTGTCCAGGCTAAGGAGAGAGAAAACCACCCTCTTTAGGTGATTAGCCTCCATATGGAAGAGCCACTCGAAATGAACCATGATTGTTGGATCTAGATCTCCCATATCAACGGTGGAGATGCGATGTCGGTATACAGGTGCACCCAATAGGAGTTAAAAGGTGAATTCATAATGTTTCAAGTCCGATAAATGGAAATTTGGTGATTTTTCACATTTTTTAGTGTATTTCTCTGTGTAAACAGAGAACGTTGTTGTTGGGGTTTTCAAAGGCTTGATGCACTCATCCGTTGCAGAACAGGTGGCCACCTCCCCAAAAGGCGTTATGCCATGATTGCTAATGCTTAGAAGAGGGATTCGAACAAATAGAGACCGGGAGATAGAGAGCCAAGAAGATGAAACGAAAAAATAACGCATATTGGCTTTAAAGCCACACAGAGAGAGAAAACAGAGGCAGGCAGTATTGGAGGCAGTGCTAAGACAGAGAAAAGACAGAGACGGAGAGTGATCGAGATAGTTTGTGTACTTAGAGAGGCTTTAGCAGTTCAAGCAAAACTCTTGTTGTTGTATCTATTATGTGTTGAGACTCAAATTGAGCTCATACTATTGTAAAACTCTACTTCTGAAGACATAATAGAGAGGCCACCACTTAAGGTTGGACCAGGAGATGTAGCCCAGGAGTTTTGGGTGAAATCCATATTAAACTTTTTGTGTTTATATGTGTTTGTCTATTATGTCCTTTAACTGCTTCATTTTCTATGTATTTCGCAATCTTATCAATCCATTGCACAAAGTAATATAGGCAAATCCATGCACATTAGTCTGTAATGCCTTAATAATTGTCTTAGATCTCATTTTCAGATCAAGTGGTATCAAAGCTTTAGGTTGCTAAGGTTAGACAAGATTGTGTTGGATTGTTGAATGCTAACTAGGTAAAAGCTCAAATTAGGAGAAGGAGAACTGGTTGAGACTAACCCAAAAATTGGAAGAGTCTATCCTAGGAGGAAAATGACAGAATAAATTCCCTTAGAATCAAACTCTCAGTTCATGGGAAGTTTCATGACCATGAGGGCCATGATAGAAGAAATGTACCAAGAATTTAAGAAAGGTTGAGGGGAAAGCCCTTCAACATCTCAAACAGGCAAAGGAGTAGAGGAACCTCTTCTAGTTGCCCATTCAAAAGGCAAAGGGAAAGGGGAAGAAATTCCTCCATCAACACCTCCTTGTAGCCCTGAAAATAAAAAGAAGAAGACTTCTGCGATTAAATTAGATGTAAAATTTGATTTGCCAATATATGATGGAGAATTAAATGCAGAAAAGCTAGATAACTAGATTAGAGAGATTGATGTATATTGCAGGGTGCAGAACGTCGATTCAAAAAGGGAAAAGATTCAGTTGGCTAGCCTTCGCCTTGGAAGAGCTGCCCTGGTGTGGTGAGAAGGTAGGACCCAAGCTGATTTGAAGAAGCATGGTAAAATTCTTTCTCCCTGGAGTGAATTTTTTTCTACCATTAAAAAACAATTCTATCCACTAGCTTATATGCAGCAAGCCATGATGAGTTGGAAAACTCTTCGCCAATTAAAGGGGCAAAGTGTACAAAGCTATACCCAGGAATTTAGAAAAAGAGCTTTAATTCTAGGCATTTCTCTAGACTCACCTAAAACTTTGCTAAAGCATATAGGTGGTTTTCATAGCTATTTGAGGCACACCATTCTCATGTTTAACCCCACTAGCATAGATGAGGTATCCGTTCAAGCTACACATCTAGAGGCTAGAGGCAAGAATGTGAACCCAGAGATTGGGGGATCATCAAAACCCACTGCAAGCAAGAACAAGGAAAAGAAGAAGGAGAAATGGAAAGATAGGAAGGCAAACGATGTACAGAAAAGAAAACCTTCGTGCACTCACTCCAAGAAGGATGGACACGATGATGAACATTGTTGGTCTTTGCATCCGGAGCTGAAACCCAAGAAGTTCGATGGCAAGAAGAAGAAGACTGCTACTGCTATTCAAAAATATTTGGGGTTAGACTCAGGCGATGAAACAATAGTCACAGCTGTAGGTATAAAAGGTAAAAATTCTGAAGCATCTACTAGTAATTTTGCATAATCTATTGATAATGAAGAAAATGAGAGGAAAAGGCATGAGATTTTTCATATTAGAGTTATTTCCAAGCTTCAAAAGATTGATACTTTATTTGATAGTGGATCACAAGTAAACTTGATTTCTGAAGCAATTGTAAATAAGTTGGGATTGCTAACCACACCTCACAAGAAGCCATATCCATTAGGTTGGGTATGTGATAAAGCAAAGCTACAAGTGACTAGACAATGTAAACTTAGGTTTGCTTTTGGGTCAACTTTTGTAGATGAGGTTGAGTTAGATATAGTTCCCTTGGATATATGTGGTATTGTTTTAGGAAGTCCTTACTTGTATGATAGAAAAGACATTTTCTATAGAACTGAAAATAAGTATCAACTCACAAAAGATGGAATAGAATATATTGTAAGAGCTCATAACTCAAAAATAATTACACTCTCATAAACTTAGGGCAAATGAAAAGAATTGTAAATTCATGCAAGCAATTTTTACCTGATGGTTGTAAAGGAAAATAACCCTAATAAAAACCAATATATTTTAAGGCTATGATGCTAAAAAAAACACTGATTTAGAAAAAGTTGTTTCAGAATATGATATCCTATTTTAAGAACCTAAAGGTCTGCCACCCAAAAGGGAAATTGTAAATGATATTCATTTGTAGCAAGATGCTCCATTGCCTAACATCGGAATGTACAGGTTATCCACTTTAGAGAATGCAGAGATCAAGAAGCGGGTACAGGAGCTGCTCGAGAAAGGGTTCATAAGACCAAACACATCACCATGTGGATCTCCAATCGTGTTGGTGAGAAAGAAAGATGGTTTATGGAGGATGTGCATTGATTACAGAGCGGTGAATAAATAAAGATCAAGAATTGTTATCCCCTTCCTTGCATTGATGATCTATTGGATCAGCTAAAAGAAGTTCTTTACTTTTCCAAGTTGAACTTGCATAGTGGATACCACTAGGTCAGAGTAGCAGAACAAGATGCATGGAAGACTACTTTCAAAACAAAGCAAGGGCTGTATGAATGGCTAGTTATGCCTTTTGGCTTAACTAATGCTCCTGCCACTTTCATGAGAGTTATGAATGATGTACTCAGGACTTTTATTGATGATTTTTTAATTGTATATTTAGATGACATTCTTGTTTTTAGTAAAACATGGGAAGAACATTTGAAGCATGTAAATCAGAATCTAGATGTTTTGAAAAACTAAAATCTCTATGTTAAATTATCAAAATGTGAATTTGGCAAAACATCTTTGAATTATTTGGGTCATATTGTAGGGGGTGGTGAATTGAAGATAGATC